>BLKR01003119.1:0-160241 GCA_011170035.1 Teleogryllus occipitalis
ATATAACACATCAGATTTTTGAGAAAATAAATTAAATAAAATTGAATACCCAACATTTTCCTCAGAGAAATACTCTTAACACAGGTTAGATTTTGGATTGCGAAAAACAATGCATGCTGTGCAAATTTATAATTATTTTACTGACAGGAACAAGAATGTAGATCAAGTAGAACTGAACAACACAGTTTGAAAATTAAATATATAAAAATGAAAAAATAACACATGATTGAATTTTGTTATTATTTTTATTAATCTTGGTACTTAGAAATACATATAAAAAAATATATGCAACTTCTCCAATAATGTTTGCATTGCAAGTCTATGTAATAAATGGAAAATTGTACTTACTTCTTCTGAATCGTGTTCTTTCTTCACTGAGCATGGGATTCCACTGGATTCAGCTTCTTCCTATAAATAACAAGTGTAAATTACAAATGTGCCAGCTAAATGAGAAGGATTGGCTGAAACCATCTCAACTTGTGTAACCACATTTTCGATATCAGGTGACCCCAAAATGTATTTCCTTTAGTCTCGAAATGGATTTTCTGCACCTTTACATCACTTTCAGTACACTACGTACATTACTCCACATATAGTATGTATATTATTCCATAAAGAAGAAAGTTAAAATGATACACAACTCCTCTGATAATGTTTGTGTTGCAAGTCTATGTAATTAAAGAAAGAGAATAATTGTACTCACTTCATCTGAATTGTGTTCTTTCTTCACAGGACATGGGAGTGCACTGGATTCAGCTACCTCCTACAAATAACATGTTTACATAACAAATGTGACAGCTAAAAGGAGAGAATTAACTGATACAATCTGAACTAGTGTTGTGGTGACCATACAATACTGACAATAAGTTAGCAGGCAATTATCAAATAAATTCTTCAAAAATATCAGCAAAAAAAAGTGGATGATATTTGGTGGCTATAATCTCCCAAATGTAACCCGGTGTGGTAGCAATAATTAAATGTGGTAGCTCCATTTATAACAAGGTAGCGGATACTTCTGTTTGTTGCTTCAGGGAATAATATGTGCAATTTCTTGACATTTGGTTGGTATCTCATGCAATAAAGACTAACATGTTAGTTATATTTGGCCAATTTTTTCTATAGGTGCATATTCATGTAATTATACGGGCATCATGTATTTAACATATTTCATTGAAAAAGAGACTTATCTCTCAAACTTTTGTCATGTCATAGAAGCTACAATTTTGTTTGTGAGAATTCATTGATTGGCATGAGCATGTCACCATTTACGTTTTTTGTCTTTTCTATATATGTTAAAATACTTGTGAAAATGTAGGATATTTCTTGATCGATTTTTTAAACGAGGCAGACGAAATCCAACAAAAAATACAATGTACTTCGCTAAGGTAAATGTTTCCTTCAATAATGTCTCCTGCAAAGCAAAGTGTTCATGCTTGCATATATTTTCATTCCAAGAATGCTGCTCCGAATTTTATCTAGAATGTTTTAAACAGGAAATAAAATATTGTTATTTTTTATTGCATATTACAGTACATATTTCGAATTATCAGGTCATAAATGTATATTTTTATTGGCATAATTCAAGATTTTTTAGGGCAATAAAATCCTCTCCCTAATAATAACTACACATCTCTTTGAATGTTCTGTCTGAAACCAAACTATCTATACATATCTATACATACTATCTGAAACCATAACTTTCTTAAATTTGTATAAGTATAAGACAACCCCAAACAGGGTAGGTCTAGATCTAGGCTTTTGTAATATGTTTAATGCATCATGTACTCACGTTAGCAACACAATTATAACTGAAGAAGTTTACCATCCTTTGTAAACAACACAGACTGATATTTGTGATAACACTGGATATTGATTATACTGCAGATTGGAGATAAATGATTTTAATGCAGAAGATTATAGTAAAATCATTGAATGCTTGGGATAGCTTCTTTCATATATTTCTCCGAAGATATTCCCTGTGTTGATATTATAAACATTTTCTACTGTTACCTTTATTCATGAATATAGTCCTTTGTTCCAAAAAGTATGGCTAAATCAAAATTTCCAGTGCAATATTGTGATGAATTGAAATCATTTATTACCTGTATATTAAAAAGTACGGTTCATAAAAAGTATATAATGTGAAATATGAACGTAAATTGTTACCTAGGAGAAATTTAAGAGATTACTGCTCCAATGGGTAGTTCATTAATTGCCAGTGCCAAAAGCTTTTAGAAATATAGTCCTAAAAGATACAATAAAGACACCCAAATTTTGTACTTTGTTTTAATACTTCAAAACAAAGTATTAAAATAGATAACGTTCACAGTCTGGCAAGCTAGTGAGGTAATTTAAAATATTTTAGATACGTCTGACAACGAATTTGGGAGATCACAATAAATAAACGTAGGAAATGATTAATACGGACTAAAAGTGAAAACACATGGTGAGAAAGATGCAGCAGTTAGTGAAAACTTGTTGACAGCTTGGAGACTCCACAAAATGGAAGTAGAAGATTTTTATGAGAAGAACAGGTGCACAGACCTCATTCAACATGGTGAAGATATAGAACTGATTAAATATGACTATCAGCAGAATATACATGTACCAGTTACCTACATTTCTGACGCATTCAGATAATCAACAAGTGATGTAAATGTATTCAGAAACGAATGGCAAAAACGGAAGTTCGAAGTAGTGAGTTTTATTAAATTTTTCATGCATTATATTCCCCTCACTGACGTGTTTTCTGACGGATGTACAGGTTAGAAATGTTAACAAAGAGGTTCACTTATTTTTAATCTTGTTCAAATGTGTTGCTTTGATTATATAGAACAACATTATTGTATGTGATGACACAGGTTCTTCCCAAAGGACAGAGACTTTGCTCAAATCAAAATCAGAAGAAGGAAACTGAAGAAATTTACAATCAGTGGCTTGTCATTGTAGCTCAGTCGGGTATGAAGTTGTGGAGGTCAATAAGTCTATGATATTAGACTATAATCAATATTTCACACACTTTTGAAGAAAAATATATAATTTGAAGAGAAACAAAACATAGTCAAATAGAGAAATTTCATATAACAGAAACTAAATACTGTATTCTTCTACAGGTCATAAAAATGAAATACTTGTCACAATGACTATGAAAGAAACAATATGAAGTAGGTTTAATATTAAAAAACAAAATGCACCTGTCACTACCACTTGTGTCTGAAATATAGTTCACTCTTACCCATAAAACAAGAAAGACAAACGACTTGAAAACGTTGATACAGCTTATTTCTAGGAAACGTCAACTCTACAACAAACACACATCAGTGAGCACCAGAACCAGAACATAAAAAGCAGATGGAGCTAGTGAAAAGGAAACAGAAGATCTGAAATATCTGGGTACTAATGTAGGACCATCATTTTATTATTTGTGAGTTTTCATTAGGGCACTTGCATTAGTTTCAATATTTAATAAATAATTTTGATGGTGTTTTATGATATGTTTGAATGATGTAAAAGCTTTGTATTAATAAAATAAATATTGTTCCATAGTCTTATTCTGGCTGCACTTGCATCAACTCTCTGCAGCTGATTATAAAACCTTTCATTGTCTTTTTGTTACATGTATGTTTATGTGAAAGTGTAATAGCAAAAGAAATATTGTATTGTACTTCATTCTGGTTCTTTTCCACTTATATAGCTGAAATATATTACTGTCCTTCTAACTGCACTTGCGGACAGTTAAAAAAAAACCGAATTCTACCACCATTTAATCCAATTCTTACCAACTTTTTAAGAATACTTAAATTTATAAGTATTTAAGGGACAATTATGATAAATCTCTACAACATTAGGAAGTTCTTGGATAATATCTGTGATCACAGAGTAATAACGTTAAGGGCTACTTCAACCCCTGTGAAGTGTCCTAAACCCCACCCTTATCCCTATGAGAATGATAACATTTTTTCTCTCGTGTAAAATTTGTTTACCTAGACTGAAGGGGGTTTCATTTCATTGATTCACTTGAACAGAAATAGTAGTGCAGCAGAAAGATTTTACTTGGGAATTAAGTTTATGAATCGATTTTAATCATTTTAATGTCATTTGGTAATGAGTAGTAAAAATAACGTAATGAATTGCATGAGAATTTTTTGTACTGAGCTGTTGATACTTATCAATATGAATGTGTCGAGTTTTCTAGTTGTAGAAATCGGTATTCACTGAATGTGTTTCCACCCTTGAGAAAGTCACTTTTGACGACGACAAAAAACATCGTAGATCAAGACGCAAGGTAAGAGCCAAATTCCTAAAACAATTCCTAGCTTAGTAACAAGGGTGAGTTTTTTTTGGTAAGTCTGCGAGCTATATGATGTGCTTCCCCATAATGTTATGCCATATCTAATGTGGGAATGGACAGTTGTGAAATATACACAATGAGCAGAATGAAGGCTGTGAGGTGTTGGTAACAATGGCTTTTATTTATAATGTAGGGTTGGTAGCAAGATGATGGAAGTTGGTTAAATGTAAGACGGTTATACAGTTGTATACACAAGAATTGAAATAAAATGTTGATAAACAAGTTAAACATGGCGCAGTCGCAGTCGTAATCAGTGAAAATAAGGAAGAAAGAGCTAATACGTGAAAGAGTAATAAACATAAAATCAACAGTAAACATAGCAAGTGAAAATGATACAACTAGGACCTGTGAAGTTACCGCCTGATCTGAATCTACGAGGTCCAAATTGTGTGAAAGAATGGACAATATGGAAAAGAACATTAGAAGACTATATGTTATCAACAAGTCATCATGAAGCGGATTCAATAAAGTTGGCATTATTAAGAAATCTCATGGGTACAGAAGCTTGTGAAATTCTTATAACCATACCTATGACAACCTGAAAGTGAAGTGTATAACACGGTAATACAGAAAATAGACAATATGTGAAACCTAGACAAAATGAAACATATGAGCGTTTTGTGTTTATGGAAAGGAAACAAGAAGAAGGAGAGTGTTTTGATGATTATCTGACTGAACTCAGAAGGTTGGCAAAGACATGTGACTATAATATAAAACCTACAGGGGAAACATATGAAGACAGAATGATCAGAGATCAGACAGTACGTGGAGAAATGAGTCATACAACATGACAAGGACTACTGAAAATAAATAATCTAACGCTAGTTAAAGCAGCAGATCATTGTAGGGCCATGCAACAAAGTAAACAACATGCCCAACAAATAGATCAAAGAGAATGTAAGAATGACACATGTGTAGAAGAAGTAGAGGCAGTATACAAGAACAGGGGATGGAGGACAAGAAACAATCAAGAAATGACAGACAACAAACAAATAAATGAGAAGCCGAAGACATTTTTGTGCAATAGATGCAGAAGAGAACATGGACCGAGAGCCTGTCCAGCATTTGGTAGAGTGTGTGCAAAGTGTGGAATAAAAAACCATTTTGCAGTGGCATGTAGGAGAAATGCAGAAATACAGTGTGTAAAAACAGTGAATGAAGACAGTGATGATAGTGATGGTGTACTGTTTACAGATAAGGTTAGAAGGGTAAAACTAGATAATGTAAACAAAAGAGATCAAACAGAATGGTTAGAAACAATTCAGATAGAGAACAAGAAAATAAAACTAAAATTAGATCCAGGAGCAGAAGTAAATGTAATGCCCTATAAAATATATAAACAATTAGGCAGTCAGTTTAAAATGCGACCTACAAATATCCACCTAAAAGGATTTAATAAAGTTAAAACTAGACCAGAAGGGATAGTAAATTTGGCATGTAAAACTACAGATAACCAGGCATACTTAGACTTTGTAATTGTAGATCTTAATTGCAAGGTGTTATTAGGATTACCTGGGTGTACCATGCTAAATCTAGTGAAAAGAATTGAACCATCTAAGAAAATAGAGTTTGACAAGGTAACAACAATAAAGACTGATAGAGAGAATTTTATAAAGATGAATAAAGAAGTGTTTGAGGGATGTGGGAGATTTCCAGGTAAATGTAAAATAGTCTTAAAAGAAAATAGGCAATAGATATGCAATCCACCAAGAATGGTAGCAAATGTGTTAATGGAACCATTAAGAAATGAGTTACAGACGTTAGAAAAAAGAGGAGCCATAAAAAAAGTAGAGGAGTATACAACAGTTTTACATGGAAACCTGCATTGAAACTGTTTTCTCTACTTATACTATGGACTTGCTATTATGGAACCGATTTGAAACGACTGATATTGTACTATTTACTGTTTCATTTTTGCAAAGAACATTCGTATCATCAGCAAAGAGAAGTCGTCTTCTGTTTTGAATCGTTTCACGGTATATTGCTTACAAAAGAGGCCATCTCGTGGCGCAGAGCAAAGTCACTCGCCTTTCACCATGGACATGCGGGTTCGATTCCCGTCGAATCTCATGTGAAATTTGTTCCAACAAAACGAGTTTGGCTGCTTCACAAGGGCTAGTCTAACCCTTGTGAAGTGTCCTAAACCCTGTCCCTAACCTTATTCCTTCCAAATTCTGGCCGCTTGGTAGTTACGCAGGAGTGCGTACGCGGAGATGCTACCTGGCGGTCTTGACAACAGACTGCGACAAGACGGATGGTCAGAAATGTACTTTGAACCTTAAAATGTAATGAGGCCAAATGCTTTTGTAACATCCAAAAAATGGTCTAATAATAGTTTTGATCCATGGAAGAAGCAACATCTTTAAGAAAAGAATATATGGTTGTTTCCGCAGATTTTCATTCTACGGAATTTCAGTTCTTTTTGGTAATCTGGAAACGCATCATTTTCTGAGAAAGGTTTCCATTTACAAGTAGAAAAGCCAGAAACCAAAGAAAGACTGACAAAAGAGTGATTGGCAGATAATTTTGAATTTATTTTTATGTTGCCTTTTATGAAGAGAATTTCAATAGAAACTGTTTTTAGAAAATCTGGAAATGTTCCGGTCTATAAGGATGCTTCTAAGAATGAGCAGACATGTGAATAACTGCAGGTGCACAGGTCTTTCACATAGAATCTGGCAATTCATCTAAACTGACTGTATATTTATTTTTTTAATTACAGAGTTTTAAAAATCATAGGATGAAGTTCTGAAAACAAACATTATGTCTAAAGATTTCTGGAAACATCTGATGTTACATTTGGTGACTTACAGTCCATAGTGAGTTCACTGGCAATTCTGACTATTGAAAAATTTTGGTTGAAGAGAGTAGCCACTGATGCTGAATTGTTCACTTCTCTATAATTTCCCTTCAAATGAGAATTCTTTACAAGTTCTAGGAAAAACTAATGGTTGTGGGTCATGAAATTAAAACCTTCTAGTTTGCTGCTTCAGAACTTTACTGATCACTCCTTGAGCTGTGGGATAAATGTATACTGTTACGATGTAGGTAATTTATCAAGTTGGATAAGTTGGCCAAAAGGCACCTCAGCCTTCGCCCCTTATGACATTTCGTCACAATGATTTGTATTTTTGGAGGAAGAGATGGAAATCTGAAAGATTTTATAAGGCACACTAATGAAATTTTTTGTTTTTTGTTTTGACATGATCTTCTGATCTGTTATGTTAAAGAAGAATTTCTTTTCTGTAAAATGTCCAATTACCTTTCCATGACAAAAGCACATGTTAAAGTGAAATGAAAGCATTCAAAAAATGAATTGTGTGTGTATACATACACATTCAAACTTTTCTCAAAAATGACTCAAAATTTTTCTTTAAATTTTCTGAAGAATAGAGTAAAATACATTTATAAAGGTGGCACAGGTCCCATTATCAGGGTTAAGTCTAATAAGAATTCCTCAAAAATTTATTTATTTATTTAACGTCAAAAAACAGTTAAAAACTGCGTATGACGTGCTATGGGGAAAAGTGAATTGTGTGCACATTTTCAAAATTCTGTGATCCCTACACTAAGTCATATACTACTTAAATTTTGAATTTTGAAAATGGCCCACCATTTTTTCTTTATATTTATGCCTGGGCATATGCCAAATGAAACCTATGAGATGACTTAAACGTCATATTGCCCTATTCTTTTATTTTCTCAAAAACTACAAAAATGTAATTTGTTTTACTTGTCTCCCAAGTTGGAAATATTTACATTAGTGACAATTTCTTCACAGTACTGTACTTATGACTACATGTGCTATAAATTATGTCATATTTTTTTCTCGAAATTTCAACAGTTTTCTGATAAATGAGCTCAAAATTCAAAATTTTCAGAAATGATTAAATGCCATTTTCTCGAAAATGGCTCCTAATTTTTTTTGAAACTTTGCCTACAAATAGAGGAAATTACACTGTTTAAGACAACACTAAATTCATTTTAGTGAAATTCCTTTATTTTTTCCAAAGTTATGTCTCAAGCAGTTTAGATTTGCATTTTTATTGATTTGAAAACATTATCGCATTTGCAAGTGAATATGATTCAAATTACTTAAAATGACGTTTTTTGGAAACTCAATAGATTCCTGTGAAAAAGACCTTCAAATTTGGCATTCAAAGTGATGCATTATTGCCATTTTCTTACAAGCAACTACAAATTTTTAAATGAAATTTTTTTTTAGGGCGAGGTTTCACTCTTCTCTAATAATCTTGAGGTAGTATTTTGTTTCTACAATTACGAATCCGAAAGTTGGGAAAATGTCAAAATAATGTACTTAGGGCGATGATAGATGGCAGCTGGCTAGGGAATGGAACAAGATCTTAAAGCCGGTCCACACCAACGAAATTAGAAAACTACTACAAGAAAATCTGTGCCATTCTGTAGTAAGTATAGTTCCTAATTGTGCCCTTCAGCAGAAATAAATTTTCTGTCACAAGAACTTGACAACAATAACTCTAATAATTATACTCACTAGCTTAAGAAGATGTGCATTGTGAAACAACATTTATGACCAGAAAAAACAAGAGGCCATATCAGCTTTTACTCAACACATTAATGGAAACTAGACAAAAATCCTGATTAATAAAGAGGTCATTGGACGGGAAGTGGAGATATAATTCTTATAAGAGACATTACACAAATGATAACTAATGCATTAAATAACACTGTCAAAATCTATATTATCTTTAAAAATTAAATTATTTTCACAAAAAACACTTTCTACAAAACATAAATCTCAAGGCAAGGCAATGATGTTCCCAGCTTGATAAACAGGGGCTTACAAGAATAATGAAGTTGGGATGTAATTATTTGTATAATATGATTCTGGAACCTCAAGTCAGGAAGCTCTAGAATGCACTTCCTCAGAAGAAATTGGCATAGCTCAGGCAGGAATCAAAAACTCCAAAACATACACAAGCATTGTAAGACCAATCACACGCTTCCTTAATACGGAATTTTGAAATTTTCTGAAGCTGACAATACGCTTTCATTTTTTTTAACGCTGGCAACAGAAACATTTTAAATTACTTTTAGCATCTATGACACTTCATAAGTCACAAAATACATAAAATCATCAACACTATTCAAGAATAGAACTATACGTTGAAACTTACAATACAATTCCAGTTGCACTCCTCCTTAATGCTTACTCGTTCCTCTTTAACCTGGAGACAACAGAATAAAACAACAATCAGTAACATTTAAAAGAAACATTATTTTATTAGCTCAATCATGCTTGTAGCAACAAAAATAATAAAGCACTTCAAATATTATTCGTTTTTGCAAATTGTACATTGTGGATATTAAACAGAATTTGTCTAATTTTATTTGTAATATAAATAATGGTTTACATGCGCTTTAATAGGTAACCAAATTTTCAGAAGCTTCTTACATCTTCGACCTTAATAAAGTTTTCAGCCAATATACTAATCTCTTCCATTTTATAAATTACGTATGTTATTTTCAAAATTAGGAGTATATTACAATGAGCAATTTGTATCAATCAAGTAAATTAATTAAGCAACATGGACTTCGGCATAAAAAGGTAATTTGCTCTGGCCGTGTCTAGCGAACAAGATATTTTATCACGCAAGGTGCAAACCACAGAGCCAGGTTTCGCGCTGTTTTAATGTTTACAATGTAGTCTTCAGTGTTCGCTGCCAGCTTGTGCGTTCACAGAGAGTATACTAGTTCGTTCAACTGTTTTCTCTTGAGAAGGAGGGGGTGAAGAAGGTTGCATGTCAAGAAAAGTTACTGACTCGGGTTAGTTCACAAGCCCTGGCAGGAGGAAAATATCCTTTTAAATTGTGGCCCACGTTGCATTAATAATTACTTGATTCTTGCAAATTGTTGCAAGGTCGCATGTCAAGACGAGAAGTTGGCCGAGTTTTTAGTTCACAAGCCCTGGCAGAAGGAAATTATCTTTTTAAGTTGTGGCCCACGGTGCATTATAAATTACTTGATTCTTACAAATTGCTGATTATAATATACCTCCATTTTGAAAACATATTTTTAAAAATGGAAGAGATTCGTATCTTAGCGGAAAGCGTGGTGAAGATCGAAGATGTAAGTAGTTTCTGTAAATTTGATTACCTACTAAACTGCCTGTGAACGTTCCTGTACATTGCAAATGAAATTAGACGAATTCTGTTTATTATCAACTCCGTATAATTTGATTTAACGAAGTTTAATACTTTAATTCAGTTTCTATATATTTGGCCAGAGTATGATTTTGAGAGACAGCTTTATACAATAATCCTATAATTAATTTGTATACATATATACAGAATTTGTTTGGAAATTTGGAGAAATTTTTTTTCTCTACACAGTTTAGCCTGAGGATGGGGAAAAATGACTTTCCTGAAATGTTGCTCCGAAATTTCCAAACAAACTCTGTATATAATTAATAATAGGATTTTTGTATAAAGCTGTCTGTCAAAATCTTGTGGCCAAATACATAGAAAGTGAATGACAGAGCAATTTTCTGTATGTGATGTTTAATATTTCAACTGCTTTATGATTTGTGTTGCTACAAGCATGATTGAGCTAATACAATAATGTTTCTTTTAAATGTTACTGATTGTTGTTTTATTCTGTTATCTCCAGGTTAAAGAGGAACGAGTGAGCATTAAGGAGGAGTGCAACTGGAATTGTATTGTAAGTTTCAATGTATAGTTCCATTCTAGAATAGTGTTGGTGACTTTGAGGTGACTTTATATATTTTATGACCATTACCAAGTGTCATAGATGCAAAAATCAATTTAAAATTGTTTCTTTTGCCAGCTTAAAAATATAAATTCTTATTTTCATCTTTAGAGGGCTTCAAAACTCCATATTTAAGCAAGCCTGTGATCGGTCTTACTATGCTTGTGTGCGTTTTGTGATTGTTCATTGTTGCCTAATCTATGGCAATTCATTCAAAGGAAGTGTATCCTAGATGTTCCAGTAGCAAATTGTACAAATAATAATCACATCCCAACGTCGTCATTGTTGTAAGCCCCTGTTTATTGAGCCAGGAATGTCATTGCCCTACCTTGTGATTTATAACAGTGTTTTTTATCAAAAACGACTTGATCATCAGGGGGAATGTATTTTCATCCAAATCGCATGGCGGTAACACTCCACACAGGAATCACAATCATGAGTTTTCAGTGTTAATGGCTAACTAAATAAAATTAACTTGTAATAAGTGCATTTTTTTACACAACCTTACATTTTTGAACAATTGCAGTCGATGTGAGTGTGTATCCAAAAAAGTGTTTTCTGCCATATAAGTTTCTGTACAATTACAAATTGTATGTGAGAATCTGAAAGGAAAATAATATTCATTTTAACAGTGATACTTAATGCATTAATTTTCATTTGTGTAATGTCTGTTATAAGAATTTTACCTCCACTTCTTGTCCAATGACCTCTGTATCAGTCAGGTTTTTTGTCTAATTTCCATTGAGCAATAGCTGAGGTACTCTTGTTTTCTCTGATCATAAGTGATGTTGCACTCTGCCCGTTTTCTTAAGCTCGCGGAGGAATATAATTATTACGCTTATCATTCTTTATCATCTTGTGTCTGTGAATTGATTCCTGCAGTAGAGCACAATAAGGCTTAAAAGCTAAAGTTCTTTAGCTGACTTGCTTATGCAGATAGTTTTTATTGCACAGGAGTGAATATTTTCTTTTGCATTTTTGTCCATAGCATTTGTGGCTTTCTGAATTCATGATTTAACTTATTAAAGTGTGTGAGAAATTTACTCTGTAAAAACTGTTTTCAAAGTATCTATTGTACATCTTTCTATGCTCAAAATTTTCTTACCTGGCATCTACTGGCTTCCTAGAGAGCAAGCGATGAATTCCTAGTCTTCATAGAACTATTGATTGTCTAATCAAATTTTTGAGAAAGATGAGTTTCTCAATTTAATTCGTTTAGCTTAGATATTACAATAAATGTACCTACTCAGTTCTCAGTTAATTCCCTGAAGGCAATTGATCAAATAACCTTCCCAAAGCTTTGCTTCCGTTGTGGCTTCCACATCATCACTGCAACAACCACACATTACTTCTTACAACTGACTTCTTCTTACAGGCAGACATCTATAATGAAGACCCCCCTTAACATTTAGCAATTAAGACAACCCACCTGTGATAGAAATTTTAATAATGATAGCGTCCTGAGTGTTTTTCACTAAAACATTCAATACATACATAACAAAGTTGAACAACTTGAGACAATTCTAGAAGAAGCGTAGGAGTCATTACTGAACATGGTCTAAAGTATAATGAATTTAATAGGATTAACTTGTTCAACTATCAACTTCATGAATGTTTCTGTAGAGAACTCAATCAAAGTGGTGGTGGTGTAATAATAGCGCAAAAAAACTTAGGTTGAAAATCAATAGACTGATTAGAGACAGAAGTACTGCAATGACTTTTGAAGTAGCAGGTGTAGATGTAAATACAATGAAATGGAACATAAAAATAATAGGCAATTATAGATCCCCAAATTCTACTGTTAATGACTTTCTACTCTGGTTTGAAGAACTTTCCATTAATCTCTTAGGAAACCACAATTGTAAGCTAATTATTTTGGGATATTGAACACAATGAACTACATGATTTACTAAAGTGCTCAATCTTCATGATGTAGAGTTGGGGCAACACAGTGTGTAGTCTTGTGGTGTCTAGTGTTACAACCCATTCCAGCTCTACCATAGACCACATCATTAAAAAAAATTGAAATTAGTAAGTGCTATTCTCATAATATTGATTTTCATCTATCTGATCACACTGCACAAATCATTGAAATAATCAGTTGCCTCATTAGTTTTGAACTACCTAAAATATCATTCACCCATGACACAAGTGATACTAAACTCCATTTGCTAAATGCATGTCTCATAAAAGAGGAGTGGACTGAAGTACTCAATAGTAATGAAGTCAATGAGAAGTGGATCTTGTTCCTTAGTACATTGAATTGTCATTTTAATATTGCATGTTCCATTATTAAGAGGCAAATGAATATAGTGAAAGAAAAACTACAAAATGAACCCCCTAATGAAATTCTTGTTCTCAGAAATAAAATGAAAAACATACATGACCTGTTCACAGAAACTAAGAACCCCTTTTATAATGAGAAGTATAAACAGTATAGAAAACAATATAGACTGAAAGAGATAAATGGAAAAGTTTATCAGTGAACTCGTAAAGTTAACAACTCAACAAACAAATCTAAAACACTGTGGAATATAATTAATAATGGGAAAACTCACTCATAAACGTACACCTACAACAAGAATGCATTTTTCTTTATAATCCTTCTGATATTTGTAGGACATTTAACTATCATTTCTTAAATTCAAAGCAGGACACTGAATTCTGTAATACTAGTAATACTTTACATTCTAGAACTTCAAAATTTATGTTTCTCCATCGTACAGATGTTAATTAAGTTAATCAACTGATTAATTTCCTCAAAAATAGTTGCTTGTCAGGGACTGATGAAATATCTCCAATATAATTCTTAAAAAATGTATGCCTGGTCTCCTTAATATACAAGTTCATCTGTATCTGTGTTATCTTTCCCAGAATCCCCAGGAAGGGTTTCTCCACCACCACTACAGTTGTGGAATTTATTCATAAAATCATTGGAAACTTCGAATCAAATACGCAAACAGCAGGTATATTCATTGATCTTTCAAAGGCATTTGATAATGTGGAAAACTTGACAAAACTAGATTATTATTAAATAAGTGGTAGAGTTAATGACATCATTAGATCATACCTCATAGGTCCATAAGCAATGTAGAGAGATATTCTGGCAATTGAAAATTTATTATCCAAAGTTAAATCAAATTTTGTTACAATTACCACAGGTGTTCCGCAAGGATCTGTGCATGGACCTTTGCTATTTCTAATATATGGTAATGATATTCCAAGCTCTTCGGATTTCTCTGTAATTTCTTATGCAGATGATACAACATTAATAAGCAGTGGGAGGATCTTTGTCATCTAGAAACTAATTGCCTGAAATCATTAGAATCAATTAGCAATTATCTGTCCATGAATGAATTGAAGTTAAATGTTGATAAAACTGTATTATTTAATTTCACGCTTCATTGCAGTTACCAACACCAAAACATAAAAGTGGAAGTAGACAAAGAAATCAGTTAATCAAACTGATTGCCATAAGTTTTAAAAAAAAACATTCGTAGATCAAGCTTGACTTGCAACAAACAACTTGCCACACTTTGTAATAATATAAACTCTAATGTATTCTACTTGAGATACTTTTCCAGATTCCTGGAAACACACTCACTTCTTTCAATTTATTACGACATAATCTTCTCACAACTTATTGAAGTTGTCAGGGACTGATGAAATATCTCCAATAATTCTTACTTAATGATTTTAACTTAACTTTACTTAATGATTAATAATTCTTACAATATGGTATCGAAATTTGGGGAGGTACAACACAAAAAAATATGTATAGATTAATGGGTCTACAAAAGAAATGTATCAGAATCATTTTCAAACTGAATCCAAGACAGTTCTGTAAAGATTTCTTTATTAAATGTGAATTACTGACTTTTGTAGCACTCTACTCTTACAAAGTATCTACTATTGAGAAATAATCAAAATCAATACTTTGTGAGTAATAATGAGGTACAGAACTATTATATTTGAGGTCATAGGGACTATCACAGGATATTCACTAGGAAATCTTCAACTAATAAAGATTCTTTCTGCATTGCAGCTCAGCTTTGTAATAATCTCCCGGTTACCATAAAATTAGCTAATGATAAATACTTCAAAACGTGGCTTAAAGGCCATCTTATTAGTGTGTGTCCATATAAGATATCTGAACTGCTTTAACTTTTCTGTAAATTAAAATCATGTACCACTATAAGAGTGACCACTCTGTTCCAGTGATTCGGTTTCAATAAGACAATGTACTATTTAAATATATTGCATTGATGTATAATTTGAATTTTATACTTTTTATGACTTAAATTTTAATATATAGGTAATTAATGTTTTGAATTCATCAGTACCGCCCTTGAAATTTTGATTGAGCTAATCTTCTTTTTGGAACAAAGGACTAGATTCATGAATAAAGCCATCAGTAGAGAAAGTTTATATCATCAACAAAAGGAATATCTTCCGGAAAAATATATGAAAGAAGCTATCCCAAGGAGTCAATGATTTTACTTTAATCTTGTGCATTAAAATCATATTCCCAATTTCTGCATAATAATCTATATCCTGTGTCAATAGTG
This sequence comes from Teleogryllus occipitalis, assembly GCA_011170035.1. Classification (NCBI taxonomy): domain Eukaryota; kingdom Metazoa; phylum Arthropoda; class Insecta; order Orthoptera; family Gryllidae; genus Teleogryllus; species Teleogryllus occipitalis. Next base: position 15,670 of record BLKR01003119.1, read on the forward strand.
GTATCAGAAATATCAGTCAATGTAGTAAACAACAGATGGTAAACGTCTTCAGTTATTATTGTATTGTTAACACAAATACGTGATGTATGAAACATACTAGAAAAGACTAGATCTAGACATATCCTGTGGAAGTTTGAGGTTGTCTTGTACTGATAAAAATTTAAGAATGTTATAATTTCAGACAGAATGTTCACTGTATTCCTAGTTCAAACAGATGTATTGTTATTATTAGGAAGAGGATTTGTGTGCCCTAAAAAAATCTTGAATTAATCCAATAAAAATATGCATTTGTGACCTAAAAATTTGAAATATGTTCTGTAATATACAATAAAAATTAACAATATATCATTTCCTATATAAACATTTCTTGATAAAATTCAGGAAGAGCATGCTTGGAATGAGAAGATATATATTTTTGTGCAAATATAAACACCTTGCTTTGGAGGAGAAATAATTGAAGAAAATATTCTCTTTAGCAAAGTACATTGTATATTTTGTTGCGTTTCATCTGCCTCGTTTAAAATTCCATCAAGAAACATCCTACATTTGCAGAAGTGTTTTAACATCTATAGAAAAGAAGAAAAACGCAAACTGTGACATGCTAATTCTAATCAATGAACGCTCTCAAAAAATGGTAGCTTCTCTGAAAAGATTTGAGTTATAAGTCTTTATTTTAACAAAATATGGAAATCACTCCCCTATAATTCCATGACTATGCGCCAATAGAAAAAATCAGACAAATACGCAGAAACATGTTACTCTACATAGCGTCTAATACTTCACTAAATGTCAATAAATTTCACATAGCAATGCCTTGAAGCAGTGGATGAAAATATGCAAAATCATCGAAATCCGGTCTCTAGTTATTATAGATGAATGTGCTTCATTGTGTACTACAAACACACCAGGTTACATTCGGGAGATTAAAGTCATCGAATAACATCCCTTTTTTTTTTTTTTGCTGATATTTTTTAGGAATATAACAGATAATTTTCTCTTGTCATCACAACACTTGTTTCAGTCAATTCTCTTCTCTTAGATGCCACATTTGTAATATACACTCGTTATTTGTAGGAGGTAGCTGAATGCAGTGCACTCCCATGTCCTGTGAAGAAAGAACACGATTCAGATGAAGTAAGTACAATTATCCTCTTTCTTTAATTACATAGACTTGCAATACAAACATTATTTGAGAAGTTACGTATCCGTTTTACTTTCTGATATACGTACTACGTATAAACGGAGTAATTATACGTATTATAGAGAAAGTTACGTAATGCGGCACGCAAAAACGGCGAATTTTCGACAGAATAAAATTCATTGCCGGGCGTGAAAGCAAAAAAGTGGATGAATCCACTTTCCAAATTAAGAGACAAAATCCTCTAACACGTGGTGTCTCCAAAATCCCAGCTTTGTGGGTCCATGATGCCGACAAAGTAAAACAAAACGTCCGCCCGCCCATTGTCCGTGAACAGTCCTTCCAACGCTTTAACCATTCGTACGATCTTTTCAAAATTGAAGAATCACTTGCCGATCTGTCTTTAGTTGAAGCTTTGAGATTTTGAAAATCATTCTTTAAAATCTGGGAGTTCTCTACAAGCCCTCCGGACGTTTCCCAAACTTTCTCAAAAACGGCTCCGATTTTTTTCTTTAAATTTCTGGTAAGAATACAAGAACTAACTAAAAGTGGCACAGGTCCGATTTTCGCGGTTAACTCTGAATTTTTGAAAATTGCAAAATATAAGGGAAAAAGTTTGATTTTTTTTTCGGCGTCTTCCTACATGTATAAAGTAGAAGATATTTACATCAAATGAAATGTGTAGTCCATAAATAGTTCTTCCATTAAGGCTAAGTGCATTTTTTTTTTTTCAAAATTTTAGTAGTTTTCGTGCAATAGTTGCGATGTAAAAAAATTACTAAAAGATTTTCTCAAAATCGGCTCCAAATTTTTTTCTTTGCCATTTTGGTAGGGTTAGTGCCAAACGAACCCTATACAGTGACATAAACGAAATATTCCTCTGTTCATTTGTATTTTCAAAACTTACAAAAATGTAATTTTTTTACTTGTCTCTCACGTCTGTAAAATTTCAATTAGAGGCAATTTCTTCACGTCATTGAATACTAGCGGCCGGCTGCTCTAATCGGTAGTTTTCTGTGGTTTCTCCAATCAACACCAGGCGAATGCCAGAGCAGTACCCTACCGAACGGGCCACGGACCGGGCGCGATCTGTCCTTCCTCTTCCTTGTCCTATCCCTCCCCTTACACATACACTTACATAAAATGCACTACACTACCACATATTCCGGGAGACCGGTCGGGAGCTTAGAGCTTCTCCCGGCCGGGGCTGTGTCCCGCTGGTGGGAGAGTCCGAGTTAGGGGCAATCTCCACTAGCCGACGATAGGTCGGTGCTGGATGTCGCCATCTAGCGGGGAAAGATCATCGCCATCTCCCGAAGAGAAAGCATGCACTACACCTACGGGACTAATGACTAAAGTAGTTGACGCGCCCGGAAACACAATCAATCGATTTTCACGTTATTGTAATTATGAGAATATGTGCTTTAAATAATATCATATAAGGTTTCTCGAAAACAACAATTTTCTGTTGAAATGACCACGAAAATCCGCATTTTCAGAAACGCTCTAACACCGGTTTCTCAAAAATGGCTCCGATTTTTTTCTTCAAATTTTGTGTACAGATAGTGAAAATGACGCTGTTTCAGATGACCCAAAATTCATTTTCGAGTAGTTTTTTTTTTTTTCTTCAAAAATTACACAAATGTAATTGTTTTGAAATATATCTCACGTCGCTTGTATGCACATTTCTATCGATTTGTATACATTATTGCATTTGTGATTGGAAGTGTTTCAAATGTGTTTAAATAAAGTTTTTCGAAAACAATAAATTCCTGCGAAAAAGAGCTTGAAATTTCGCATTTTCAGTTATGCTTAATCACTATTTTCTTTAAAACAGCTCCAAATTTTTCCATGAACATTTCTATTTAGGGCGAGGTTTTGCTGTTCTTTAATACTCTTGAAGTAATATTTCGTTCTACTATTAAGAAAGCGAAAAGTTGAGAAATTGTCAACACAAAAAAAAAAAGGTCTACCATAGATGGCAGCTGGAATGTGATGGGACAAGACCGTCAAGTCCGTCCACTCCAAGAAAATGAAAAACTTCACTTACATGAAAGTCTGTGCAATTCTGTAGCACTTACAGTTTCCTGATTATACATTTAATTTAAAAATCTGGTGTGTTCAGTTCTAGTTGATGTACATTCTTTTTGTTCCCATAAAATAATTATGAATTTACACATGCATTGTTTTTCATAATCTTAAATCCATTGTTAATGCGTTCTTACTGTGTTGGGAGTATTTCTCTGACGAAAATGTAGAGTATTCAATTTTATTTTGTTTATTTTGTCAAAAAGTCTGTGTGTTGTATGGAAAGAGTTATAGTCTCTCATATTCAGTTCCAGAATCTCACTTGTACTCTTTTGGTACTGATAGTTCGAAAATGAATAAAAGTGTGTATAAACAAAGTGTTAGCAACGTTTGAAACTAAGAAAATTTGTCTTCCAAGAAACAAAAAAAAATTAGCATCAGTAAACAGAGTACAGATTTGATTCTGAAATGGTGCTAACAAAATAGCCACCACAGCTGGCACTCTTCTCTTACGAAATGTAACAGGAGAGCTTAATAAAACTTATGTGAAACTGCATAAATAGTTTATATTCGTTATTATATAATAGTATATTGGAAGCCCTGAGCTGATAGAAACCGGTGCTTTGGATAGGCATTTTAAGGCTAAATGTACCGACACAGTTCTATTTGTTACCACCACATGGCAGCACTAAAATAAGCAAAATTTACTAGACCGATAACGTCTGAGCAAATTGTCCGATTTTCGATCTGTAAACGGCAGTGGACTCCTTTTTTAAAATAGCATTTACGCTTCAAAGCCGTTTTTTCAAAAAATATTTCCAAAAATTTTTAAATTCTTTTTCTCATATGGGGAAGAAATTAAAAAATGTGGGCTTATAGCGCGATGACGTGATTCCTGAATCCAACGCCGTGTCAGTCATGCAAATCGAATGAATAGAAGTGGCGTAAAGTGAAATTTGGAACACACCTTGCCCCCCCCCCTCCCGCTCCACGCAGTTGCGTCACCCGTCCCTTCTCGGCCCTCCCTCGACGCGGCCGAACGGCACCTCTCTTCCGCTGGCACTTCCATAATCGGTTACCACAAAACCACATATACCACCATTTAGAACTATTTAATTGCTAATTAATTACGCAAAAATTAATTTTTTTGCTCTTCAAACTTTTGCGTAATGAATGGTGAGCTAGCGGAAGATTTCGCTGGTTCAACCACAATTAGTTACCACAAAACCAAATACGCCAACTTGTAGAGCGATTTAATTGCTAATTAATTACGCAAAATTAATTTTCTTGCACTTCAAACTTCCGAGTAAATAATTATAAACTAGCACTTCCGGTTTCCGCTGGCACTACCACAAACGGTTACCACAAAACCATATATGACAACTTGTAGAGCGATTTAATTGCTAATTAATTACGCAAAAATTAATTTTTTTGCTTCTCAAATTTTGGCGTAATGGTGAGCTAGCGTAATATTCCGCTGGGTCTACCACAATTAGTTTCCACAAAACCAAATACGCCATCTTGTAGAGCGTTTTAGTTGCTAATTAATTACGCAAAAATTAATTTTCTTGCTCTTCAAACATCCGAGTAATTAATTGTAAGTTGCCGGGCAACGGTTGGCGTCGTGACGTCACGGGTGAGGGGTGGCCATGAAGGAGCATTCCATGTCGCGCCGGCGCCGCTGCCCGCCCGGCTGACTGGCAAATTTAAGTGAAATACACGAACTGGCCGAGAACTGACTTCGATATTGAAACTTATGCCAGTACTTTGTTATGTTCATAAAGGCCTTCCAAGTACTTTGCTAATGTTCGCTGAATGGCCGTAAGCGTGTCCTAATCTACGGTATGTTGGAAAATACTTGGGAATCTTAGTACGTTCTGTGGTATCGAGTTAGAAATTTATTTTGTTGACATTGTATTGTTTCAATTGTGTCGGGCTATATTGCAAAACATTGCCTATGTGACATTAACCCCTTACAGGCTTATAGCAGAAGTGTTTGTACACGTGACTTTCTGTTCTTTCACAGTGGCAAAGTTATTTGTAAATCGAGGTTTGAATTTTGGACATTTTTTGTAGCATCTGCTAGTTTTCAATCAGTAATGCGATTGGCGACTCTTTGGATGTGTGTAAATATTTAATTATTGTGGATTGATAAACATTTGTTCCATTAGTGTTGACTCCTGTCCTCAAATGTTGACTGATTTTTGTAGGTCCTCATCAGTGACCGGATTTTTATGTAATTACATATTTTTTCTTTCTACTTACCGCTCTCAAAATTTCAATCTTGGCGAATTGTCGCCGTCATAACGCAATACGCATTTTTTGTTACATACTTTTTACATATTTGATACTATATTACATAATTTACATAGTTTGCTGTTTTCTTAAGAATTTTTTTTTATTCTAAGAATTTTCTTACATATTTTTTATGAATATAAGTATTTTCAATAAATTCAGCAATTTTTCCTACATTATGATTTGATGTTACTGCGTACTCTACTCGAGGTTCATACGCTACGTGAAGATGCGGTCGGATATTCGCAGTTTGGCGCTTGCTTCAGATTTTTTAAGGCGGGAAGTGCGCGTCATCCACAGATAATTTTCATCTTACTGTGTGAAAAGTATCATTGACGCCGTGTTCGGCTACCTTTAATATTAATTTCTAAGAGACTGGCGATCGCCGTCGAGTAACACTGCGATGAGAACATTCCATGCTGCAGTGATTGTTTGCTGCTTTGCACGATGGCTTCTGTTGTGTCTAGTCTGGCTACTAACCTACATTCCTGGATAACAATTTGTGAAGGTTTTACTACCGATGGGAAAGTTGTAAGGCGCAAGTGTGCATCACTTGTGCTTTCCAAATGAATTTTAAAACTTTTGGAATGTTTTTAAAATTTGCATAGGAAATATTTTATAAAAATGAGTTCGTATTACATAAATGTGTTTATTAATAGAGTATTTTAATATTACATATATCCGATTTTACATATGTATTTAAAATGAAAGGATTTCTATGTAAATACATATTTACAAAATAAAGTAATATCGATACTAATCTGCAAAATCTTTGTTTCACAATGTATAGAGTTGAAAAATGCTTCTTATATTTTCCATATTTTGGGTTTTGGTATTTGAATTGATTCAAATTTTGACATTTTTGAATAAAAGTCCATATTTTATCCATATTTCTCAGAAAATCACTCCACGTTGAAATTTGACAGTGAAATTTCATTAAATATTATTAGAAATACATGTCAAGAAAAAGAGCTTAAACATTTTCAGTAATACTTTAAACATAAGAGTTTGTGTGAAAATTATGGAGAATTGGCAATGGGAAAGTAAGTTACGAAGCTGTTAATGTTTTAATTTATGTGAAGAATAGATCCACTCTCAGGAGTTTGTGAGTTGGGGACTGTGAGTGTCCCGCGAGGGGAAGGGGGGGGGGGGGGCGAAGAGGCGATGAACTATTGAATTTGTTTGTTAGATGACCTTGAGACTTGGACGGTCTGTGTTCTCACCTCGTTTCCTTCGCACTACCCCTTCTCCTTCCCCTTGAAGCTGCCACCCGACTCTCGCATGACGTCACAACCTTGGACATCAGAAGTCAACTTATACAGCTCCTCATTCAGTTACAATCAGTCAGAATATTGTGTGGGTCGAGTTGTAATAATCTCTCTATTAAGCCAGTGTAAAATGTCAAAAGTAGCACAATCAGCCAGTGTAAAAAAAGAAGTTACATTTCAGAAGGTGAAAATGAAGGTTTATCAACTGACAATAAAATAGTATTTTACCACAGTCATATTTTATCATATTAAGTCCATATTTAACTCCATATTTTGCTAAAAATAGCTACATATATGTTTACATATTTTATATATTTTTAGTCCACATAAATCCGTTCCATGTTTATTACATATTCTTCCTGTTTTCATTACATATTTATGTACATATTTTGATGTTTCATACTACATATTTTTGCGGTCTCTACTCATCACATATGTTTGTTGACCTCATGACATTGTTGACACAAAATATCTATATTCAAACTCCTTTAAAACATTCAATTACAAACAATCTGCCAGCCCCTTTTCCAAATAGTCTTCCTTATTTCTTAAATACGTGTAATGACAGTGTAGTCGAAATATTTGTTTTTTGAAATCACTGCAGTTTTAACTAACTTGATTTGAAGTACATAATCCACAATTTACAGGTCTGGTTTGAGCCCTGATAAGGTCAATTAGGCATTGTTGAATCGTTGGCAATGTAATAAAGCCTTAAGAAATAAACCAGCTTTTTCAAAGATCTAGAAGAATTAAAAACTTCACTGCTGTGCAGCTAGTAAAATATTAAGATGTGTAAAGTAAAAATATTAAAACCAAAAAATATACATAAAAATTAAAGACAAATATTAAATAAGTATTAAATATGATAGACGTATTTTTTGTTATTGACCATAATAAATGTAATAATAAGTGAGAGGTACTGTTTAAATAATTCTGAACACAAACTACACAGAAGTTCAATAAAATATTTTATTATTTATTTTATTTATTTTGTCTATGTCAATAATATCAGTTTTAATATTACACATTCATCATAATTCTACATGAAAATACCAATATTATAATACATTAAATATAACAATGTACATTAAGAGAAATCTAATAAAATTAATAAATACTAGTGACTGATTCATTTCACACAAACTGGTTATCTGTAAAGTAGCACATACTCTGCTCATGAGAGACAAGTAAGATACCCCCATAAAAACGTAATGTATTATACACTTTAACAAATATTTTTACAAAACACTTTAGAATACTGTAATGACATCATTTAGTGTATTCGGATAAAATTATAACAGTTGTTTAGTATCAAGAATATCGAATAAGCTGTTTCATAATGCAATTATTAAACAGAGGGTGGCCTTTTTCTTGGATCCTTGCTGTTGCGTGACCTCAACTGTGTTCTTAGTAGTGATGCACTCAAGAATGACAATTCTTAGGTAGGTACACTTAATATGAGAAAAGGCACAATAACACATTTAATAATTTGCATTTTTAGACATATGAATGAAGAGGGCTATGGCTCTAAAAGAATATGTCGTGTATGCAAAAGGGGCAATTCTGCCAAATCAATTATAACAGCACGGGAAGAGGAAAATTGGCGAGGGAAAGGAGCAGATGAAGCTAGCCTTTACTTGTGTCAAAATAAAACAAAATTGAAAGTGCCAGCGGAGACCGGAAGTGCTAGTTTATAATTAATTACTCGGATGTTTGAAGAGCAAGAAAATTAATTTTTGCGTAATTTTTTAGCAATTAAATCGCTCTACAAGATGGCGTATTTGGTTTTGTGGTAACTAATTGTGGTAGATCCAGCGGAATCTTCCGCTAGCTCACCATTTATTACGCAAAAATTTGATGAGCAAAAAAATTCTTGCGTAATTAATTAGCAATTAAATCGCTCCACAAGATGGCATATTTGGTTTTGTGGTAACTAATTGTGAAAGACCCAGCGGAATATTCCGTTACCTTACCATTCATTACGCCAAAATTCGAAGAGCAAGAAAATTAATTTTTGCGTAATTAATTAGCAATTAAATCGCTCTACAAGTTGACATATATGGTTTTGTGGTAACCGTTTGTGGAAGTGCCAGCGGAAACCGGAAGTGCTAGTTTATTATTTACTTGGAAGGTTGAAGAGCAAGAAAATTAATTTTTGCGTAATTAATTAGCAATTAAATCACTCTACAAGTTGGCGTATTTGGTTTTGTGGTAACTAATTGTGGTTGAACCAGCGGAATCTTCTGCTAGCTCACCATTCATTACGCAAAAATTTAAAGAGCAAAATAATTAATTTTGCGTAATTAATTAGCAATTAAATAAATCTACAACATGCCATATTTGGATTTGTGGTAACTAATTGTGGTCGATCCAGCGGAATATTCCGCGAGCTCACCATTCATTACGCATATATTTGAAGAGCAAAAAAAAATTTTTTGCGTAATTAATTAGCAATTAAATCGCTCTACAAGTTGGCATATATGGGTTTGTGGTAACTGTTTGTGGAAGTGCCAGCGGAAACCGGAAGTGCTAGTTTATAATTATTTTCTCGGAAGTTTGAAAAGCTATTAAATTAATTTTTGCGTAATTTATTAGTAATTAAATCGCTCTACAAGTTAGCGTATTTGGTTTTGCGGTAACTAATTGTGGTTGATCCAGCGGAATCTTCCGCTAGCTCACCATTCATTACGCAAAAGTTTGAAGAGCAAAAAAATTAATTTTTGCATAAATAATTAGCAATTAAATCGCTCTACAAGATGGCATATTTGGATTTGTGGTAACTAATTGTGGTCGATCCAGCGGAATATTCCGCTAGCTCACCATTCATTACGCCAAAATTTGAAGAGCAAAAAAATAATTTTTGCGTAATTAATTAGCAATTAAATCGCTCTACAAGTTGGCATATATGGTTTTTTGGTAACTGTTTGTGGAAGTGCCAGCGGAGACCGGAAGTGCTAGTTTATAATTATTTACTCGGAAGTTTGAAAAGCAATTAAATTAATTTTTACGTAATTTATTAGCAATTAAATCGCTCTACAAGTTGCCGTATTTGGTTATGTGGTAACTAAATGGGGTTGATCCAGCGGAATCTTCCGCTAGCTCACCATTCATTACGCAAAAGTTTGAAGAGCAAAAAAATTAATGTTTGCGTAATTAATTAGCAATTAAATAGTTCTAAATGGTGGTATATGTGGATTTTGTGGTAACCAATTTTGGTAGTGCCAGCGGAAGAGAGGTCCGAACGGCCAAACCCGGCAGCCTGCGGCACGGGAGGAGGGCGTGCTCTCAGGCAGGCACGCCGGCAGTCGGTTTATGCTTTCGTCTCTTTCATTCTCAATATATTTTTCCCCACGTATGAAACTAGTGATATAACACAACGAAACGGTCTCGCATCATCTGTAATAGTCGTATAAAACTCTATATCTTGTTCACATATTTCCGTCTTCCTTCGAATACCATCAAAAAGTATTTGAGGCATTACTCAAAATATCGATTCCAATTTGGAAACTGATTTCAAAAAGAAAATTGAACTAATTGAGTAGATATCACCAATATTCCATGTTCTAACATCTTATTTTACATGCATTTGACTTCTAAATCTTCCGTTATCATTCCACTACCAGAAAGAATGAGCCGAAATTACGCACGAGCTCATTTATCCTGCGACTCGATTTTTGATCTCAAAACTGCGTTTGTCCCCTTGATAGATTTCACTTGATGAACCTGTTTTCCCAAGTAAAATCGCCAAAGTTAATTTTAAAACTGTTTTCGTACTTTCGGACAAATTTAAAGAAGTAAAATAGCGTGCAGCCGAGATGTCTCCAGAATCCAACGCGATATCATACACTGAAATAGGATAAATTGAATTATTTGGACAAATGTAGAAAACAGATAATCTTCAGTGATGTCAAAATTCTATTTCGCGGCACTGCCCGACGACGTGAGATCTCATGGCTAGAGTCCGGATTCTAATGTAATTACATATGTTTCTATGTACTGTACTGAAATTTCTGATCTCGGCGATTTGTTGAAATCTTAACAAATATATAATTTTTTCGTCACATATTTGGTACAGTATTATGTATTTTACACACATTCCAATTTTCCAAAATCTTTTCTATTTTACTACTACTAAATTGTTTCCGCTTACTAAATTGATCAAAAGCTTTGCTATTATTTAAACTTGCATTCTCTTCCCAACTACTCTTTTCATTTAGCAGCTAACGTGGGGGGAGTTAGTTTGGACGGTCATTGTAATGTGGCAGAGAAACCATTACTTAAAAGCCAATAGTAATGTTATTCAATCAGTAAATACAACGCTTATATTTCACAACAATATATTACACCGTAAAGCAATAAATCATACATGATGTGATGTAAAATGTAATAAAATTATTTATTGTAACACTGGCGGATGAATTACATCAGCACCTGGAAACTCCCTTAGCCAGTGGTCAAAGTAAGACAACGTGGCAATTGCCTGATGAAATGATATGCATAGCCGTGGTGATTTTTGGAAGGGAAAATCTTGACACTTGGTCTCATTGACCCCTGTGAGAGAACCTCACTAAAACCACCACTGATTTCACAGGCTAACTACTACACAATTAAAAAAAAAACATTCAAACTTGTAATAAAACTGCATCATTTTTTAAAAATAAATAGATTTAGATCACCTTGTAAGTATTGAGATTTACTTGCTGCTGAGCTTTAATGCGTTACGTTTTGTATCATTCTCTCCAGGAATTTCTTCACTTCTTGAGACTGAAAAATGTCTGTGCAAGTAAGACACACTTTACCTAACCTTTATATTTCTAAAACATCATTTTGCACCCCATCTCGCTTTCGCTCTTCGTTTCCCCCCTTTCGCTCTCCGTGTCCCCCTTTAGCTCTTGGTCTCCCTTTTTCGCTCTTCATCTCTTCCCTTTCTCTCTCCGTCTCACCCTTTCTACGTCTCCCTCTTTCGCTCTCCGTCTCCCCCTTTCGCTCTCCGTCTCCCCCTTTCGCTCTCCGTCTCCCCCTTTCGCTCTCCGTCTGCCCCTTTCGCTCTCCGTCTGCCCCTTTCGCTCTCCGTCTCCCCCTTTCGCTCTCCGTCTCCCCCTTTCGCTCTCCGTCTCCCCCTCCGTTCGCTCTCCGTCTCCCCCTTTCGCTCTCCGTCTCCCCCTTTCGCTCTCCGTCTCCCCCTTTGGCTCTCCGTCTCCCCCTTTGGCTCTCCGTCTCCCCCTTTGGCTCTCCGTCTCCCCCTTTGGCTCTCCGTCTCCCCCTTTCGCTCTCCGTCTCCCCCTTTCGCTCTCCGTCTCCCCCTTTCGCTCTCCGTCTCCCCCTTTCGCTCTCCGTCTCCCCCTTTCGCTCTCCGTCTCCCCCTTTGGCTCTCCGTCTCCCCCTTTGGCTCTCCGTCTCCCCCTTTCGCTCTCCGTCTCCCCCTTTCGCTCTCCGTCTCCCCCTTTCGCTCTCCGTCTCCCCCTTTCGCTCTCCGTCTCCCCCTTTCGCTCTCCGTCTCCCCCTTTGGCTCTCCGTCTCCGTCTCTCGCTTTGGCTCTCCGTCTCTCCCTTTGGCTCTCCGTCTCCCCCTTTGGCTCTCCGTGTCCCCCTTTGGCTCTCTCAACTTTTTCTCTCCATCTCCCTCTGTCTTCCTTTCTTTCTGTCTCCGTCGCCTTCCCCCTCTCTCTCTTGCTTTTTTTTTTCGCTGGTTTAGATTAAGGTGTGATAATCGTTTCTTTGAAGTGTGTGCCCGCAAATAGTGTTAATGGAAATGCCTAGAGCGCTTCGTCTAGGAGTTATTTAACTTATAGATTAAGGAATCTTGTTAGAAATGCGGGTTGCATCTGAAATGAATATTTAGGTGTGTTCTCCAGCGCCGTCAAGTGGATTTGAAACAAAATTAACTGTACGTACATCTGGGTAAAAAAACGGGTGAATGTTCTAACTTTCATGAAGATCGTTACACGGTATCTGAGTTGACCGCTCTTAACTATGATGATTTTTTATATACAATATCTGTTCAAAAATACTCGGGCTGTTCGAATATCGCAAGCATGTTAATTCAATTCGATAGGTTTGCACAGATCTGCTGATAATGACGCCATTTTCCAATGGTTGATATCTTCTTTATTAGATAAATAGTTTTTGTTCAGTGCAGTTTTTTTGTTTGATGGATTTGATGTGCGTTCTGAATGATCATCGAGTTGCTGTCAAATTTTGTGTTTAAATGGAAAAATCTGCAACAGAAACTTTCGAAATGCTTAAAATCGCTTACGGTGAATTTTCTATGCAGCTATCAATATCGTGGTGCGAAAAAATTCATGTATGTTAGGGAGCTTGCTGAAGTGTGGGATATCAGCTGGATCGTCACGAGACCTTGAGAAATTCAAGATGCACCGCGTTTCTGGGAAATGTTTGCCTCGCCTCTTATGATTAAGGAACAAACAACGCCTTTGTGACCAGCTTTTATTTATTTTACGTGAAAAGAAAACAGTTAAAAACTGCGTATGACGTGCTATGGGGAAAAGTGAATTGTGTGCACATTTTCAAAATTCTGTGATCCCTACACTAAGTCATATACTATTTAATTTTTTAAAAAAAATGTAATAAAATCTACTTTCAAGGATTAAAAGGCAATAAATTTTGGCTCTTATCCATGTTGTCCGGAACATTGCTTTGTCAGGAACTGTTTGATCGTTCAGAAGCTAAAACCTTGTGAAAGATCGCAACTTGTGATGAATCATGGATGTATGGTTATGACATTAACACGAAGATCTAACCGGCCCAGTGCATGGGTGAAACGTTTCCCAGACCCAAGAAAGCTCGCCAAGTGCGGTCTAAAGTCAAGATGAAGCTGACAATTTGTTTAGAGCCTAAGGGCGTTCACCATGAGTATCTCCCCGAAGGGTGAAGCAAACTTACTGTATTAAAGTTCTGAAACATCTGAGGGACGCCATCCGGAGAAGGCAAGAAACGTGGAGTGGCGACTGGTTGAGGGTTGAACTTTGTTATATTGGAGAGATGAGCTTTAGACCGTGTATCGTACTCATGTTGCAGAGGTTATTGTAAATGATAGATGCGGACTTGGTGGATTTTTGAGGGAAATATTTGTGCAGTGAGGACTTATGAATATTTTGTGGGCGTAATTATATTTGGGATGTTAGATCGCTAAATCTGAGGTTTTTAACATTTTTATTGTTTTGATTTCCTATTGTTTCTCTGTGCAGGAGGAATTGGAGCGTCCAGTGTCTGTCATCGTTGGGCTGAATGAGGGCCATGCGAGGGTTTGCAGGCTGGAAGAGAAGGTAATAAACAACATACTATTAAAGGAAAAACTATACATGTATGGAAACCAAAAACAATCTCCGAAAACCCCAAGTAATGCAATTTGCGCCCAAAGTTTTACTAATTCGACCCTCTGGAACGTCAATGTTCCAACGAACGTTTCAGTTGTTTCGAGTAAGTTGATCCCAAAAGATTCATTAACTCGTTATTCAATTATCTATCCAACAACAGCAGTGATTTTGTCAGTAGCCATTTGCCACGATTGCAGCATGAGTGGGTTCTATCTTTAGCATAAGTGAGATGAAATCGGGTCACACCCACAACTTATTTTCTTCGATTTAGTCAGTTGGAAGTTCTTCATTCCAAGGATAGAGTTGATACGAATGTGAAATCTTAGTAGCAATGTAGGTAAATCTAAATAGCAAAGAGAATGCGTCACACAACTCTGAACTTCGATAACTGTTACGAGTTTTACAAGCGCTGACGGTTGGCAAAACTGCGTGCCATTGAGAGAAACATCTTGCAGTGCAGTCACTAGCAACGATTCGTGTGGGTTTCAATATTCCAAACTGTCTCGCCGGAGGCGCTGAAGTTTGAGGGATGTTTCGGCGTCTTGGGTGATCAGATTAAAACGCAATTCTGCTGTTCAAGGCACTGAGAGAAGAGTGAAAGTTTTGCAACACTGCTTCTGGGACTTCCCCTTCGACTGCATTTCAGCGCACTCCATTCACCACCACCCCCTTCCTGTGGTGTGGGTCATACCTGCGTAAAACAAACCAAGCCGGTCTTCCTTCATCGCTTCCTTCTTTCACAGTTAACTTACGATGCGCCTCAGTGTAGAGCAACGCAGTTTTGTGGCGTAGGAATATTTCCGATCTCAATCTCTCAAAGAATGCCGGGCAGCTTTCAAAGAAAATGTATAATGCATAATTTCATTTTCGTCATTCATAATAAATAATTTATTTTTCTTTACCGATTACCTAACTACCTTTATTATCTTTATTGCAGGGAATTCCAAAACCTTTATGTTAAGGTTAAATAACGGGGATGAAGGGAAAGGTTGTAATGTATCATTAAGCAGTCACATTCTTTCACTGATATTTTCACCAGTGTTTATTAGTCACTGACTACAGAATCCGCTTTTTCAAAACTACTTTTATTCTAAAAGTAACTTTATTTCAATAAAAATAATTATTATTAACTACACTACTAATAATAATAATAGTAAAAATAATAAATTTTTTCTGCGAATCTGGAATTAATGATTTTTAATGCATATTTAAATCAGCAAGTATAAAACTTTGTACATTTCTGGAGCACATTTGTTGTCACCCAAACAGTGCTCATGCTGGAAAAGCTAGAGGAAGTTCGGTATGTTCTTTCAACTTCCCCGAAAAAATGATTAAGGAAGCTCCAGTAGCAACGTAATCTCTCGTATGGAAGTACACACTGTGTCACAAAAAATTGAAAATGTGTGCATTCCAACAGCGGACTTCTCAAGAGCGTAAGGTTCCCGATGGGGCACTCGCATTACTTACTGTGGCTACGGCGAATTGTTAGCGAAGATCATGATGCACTTGATCAAGTGTTTTTAGTGATGTCTCTCTTCATCTGGTGGAAATGGTAACCAGCAACACGGTAGTCTCTGGGAGTACCGAGAGACCAAAGGAAACAGTATAGTGCATTCCATTAAAAAAGATTGGAGTGTGGTGTGCCATTTATCGACGCAGATTAATTGGTCTGTTGTTTTTCAAAGAAACAGTAACGCCGGATACGTATAAGAATAAATTGTGAAAATGATTTTCATTATCTTTTAATTAGGTAATTATTTTTAAAATAACTTTATTCAATAATAACAATAATAATAAACATTTGTTCTGCGATCTGAATTTATAATTTATTAATATTTATTTAAAACAGAAAAGTATAATACACATTTCTTGAGCATATGTTTTGGAGCGTATGTAACTAGTTATCAAACTAAAACAAGCAGAGTTTACTATTAAATTTACCTCAATGTATATTTTACATGTCAAGTTTATTTCACTTTTAAACAATATACGAAGGAATCGACGTTCTTGACAAATCAATTTTCTTTCGACGCTATACAAGCAGGCCCGTGCATTTCTTTTTGACTCGGCGTCACCTGCTCTCCTCCTCAGCGTGGCGTTAGTGGGAGAGGGGGATTAAGCGTACTTCTGTCAGTTTACCTGCTTGAAACCACCAGCCGGTATCCGACCCGCTCAAACATGGTTGCCAGTGCATTTCGCTCTGCCTGCTGTGGGTTGCGTTTTATACTGATCACCCGTAATTTTATTCGCGTAAACACGAAGCAGATGCCCTGCTTCATGCTGCCCTCTAGGAGTGGAGAAACGAAACACCTCCCCTCCATTGATATGCATATGTTAAGTGCTCTCAAGTGGTCAGGAATGCCTTTCGTCTTTTGCTGCAGGATCCTCTTGAATTCTGCAGTGAAGATGGTTTCATTAAAGAGGAGGATGCTTCATGTGCTTCAGGTGAGTGATATAGTTTTTTATTTACTTTGCAATGCCAGAGGACATAGGCGTGCGTTACGTAAAACAAGAGCGTGGCGTTACATTTCTGGGCCCTTTAATCCCGTTTTCAGTCAAATGTTTGATAATTTTGGGCATCGCATTTCTTAGAGATATTTTCGTACAATTTTTGATTTGTTTTGCTGGATTTCAATTGGCAAATTTAGCATAAGTTGGCCGACTTTCATCGCTAGTGTTCCCACATAGGCGGCCAAATCCAAATTTGGCGCCGTATTTGGAATTCAGTCGGTTATGACAATCGTTTGCGGGTAATTAAAAGAAGAGCGCGTGTATTTGAAAGTCGATTCACGAGATGTGGAAGCAAAGCCCCGTAAATGTGCAATTGCTGATTGTGGAATGTCTTCCCTGGTGAATCAGTGGATGGAACGTCGCGTCGAGGGAACGTGCCGGAGCAGACGGGCGGGTCTCCGCGGTCACTTCCATGCGAAGGTCGCGACCCTCCGGACTCACCTCTGCGTTCGGATGCGCGCTTCACAAACAGACCATGGCAGACAACCAACGACACGCTTTCTCAACAGGAATAATTTTCGGTGTGACTTCATAGTAGTTATGTATGGTACAAGTAGTAAAAGAGACCTTTTATTTTGCGAGTAGGAGAGGGTAGCAAAGGGGCACAATCATACGAGCAAACAAAATCACTTCTACAGCGTGTCATTCGCCATTTTTTACACAGCCTTTCTGCTATTTGGTCAGTTATTCCATTTTGCCCTTTTTTCTTTGTGTCTTTTGGTCATTTTGGTCATTCCGGTCAGACGAAAGTATTTTGTTTTCACTGTTGCTTTCACAGATGTATCAGAACACTTGAGCGTCTTCTCCCTTTCAAGTATATTCTTGTTCTTTTTAACGTTGTCGCTGAGGGTATTATCTTCAAGATGGAATATGGCACGACTTTGTGCGTCTTTCTCTGTTTTGGCGCAAGATGTCGCATATTCGCGTCCTTATCAAGCAGTGCGACAGATGAAGTGACATAAGCGTCTCGGCCGAGAAAGACGCGAAAAGTCGTGCCATATTCCATCGTGAAGATAATACCCTCAGCTGCAACGTTAGAAAATCCCTAGAATATTGCCTAAACTTGTACTTTTAGCACTGTAGGCATGATCTGAAAGAACCGCTTTTAGAATCTGCTACCTAAAAACAATAGTTGCAGAGAGCCATAACAAACCGTGAAAATAATGAACGGCGTCGACTCTGTAGATTACTCTCTCTTCTATAAAACTTATATAACATGTTGGCCACCTTCTCCAAAACAAGAGTCGTTAGAAGTCAGGGAACACTCTGATATGGTTATAAGTGTAGATATTATTCCTAAAAAGAAAGTTTAGAATTATGTTATTCTCAATTTCTGTTTGTTGAGATTTCTTTCGTTTGAACTTTAATAGGGTGAAATGAGAGAGCTAACGTATTAGTTTCTGGCTTGCTTTAATTTTTTCTTTAAATTGTGTGAAATACTAGTAAAAAATATAATTATGATGTGAAAACTCGGAAAAAATCAGGGAACTTTGTCTAAGGACATGAGTGATTTTCCTGTTTAATCTTTGATGTACTCTCCTCTTTTATCGGCCGTGTTGTTCTTTATGTTTACACGCAAACTATTTTAGAATATAAAAAAGGGATCCTAAAATTTTCAGTTTCCAGAGACACGGTTTCTTGCCATCAAAGCAGAAATTGATGTAGCTGGTGAGGGTCAGGTGGCAAATGGGAAGTAATTTTGTGTTTGTGCAGGTGCGGAGGACGAGAGGAAGCGGAACGCTGGCGGGCAGCGGCGGAGGAGACCGCAGGAGAAGACTTGCGCTTCGCCCTCGGGGCTGCAGGTGCACGTGGGCCGTCAGGCCCCCAAGGAGCGCCCTGCCGCCCTCACTTCTTCCCAAGGCCTCCACCATCCCACAGGAGACGGACCGCAGTCAGAACTGTTCGTTCACAAACGCACTCTCACGCGAGAACGCCCCCACAGCTGCAGCGTGTGCAGTAGGGCCTTCAGCAAGAAATCAGCCATCATCGATCATATGCGCACGCACACGGAGGAACGTCCGCACAGCTGCAGCGTGTGTGGTAAGGCATTCAGCAAGAAATCAAACCTTACCGCGCATATGCATACGCACACGGGAGAACGCCCGTACAGCTGCACCGTGTGTGAGAAGTCATTCACACAAAAAACACACCTCGCTGATCATATGCGCACGCACACTGGAGAACGCCCGCACAGCTGCAGCGAGTGCGGGAAGGCATTCAGCCATAAATCATACCTCGCCACTCATAGGCGCATGCATACGGGAGAACGCCCGTACAGCTGCACCGTGTGTGAGAAGACATTCACACAAAAATGCAACCTCGCTTCTCATATGCGCACGCACACTGGAGAACGCCCGCACAGCTGCAACTTGTGTGGTAAGGCATTCAGCAAGAAATCAAAACTTACCGCGCATATGCATACGCACACGGGAGAACGCCCGTATAGCTGCACCGTGTGTGAGAAGACATTCACACAGAAAACACACCTCGCTTGTCATATGCGCACGCACACTGGAGAACGCCCCCACAGCTGCAGTGTGTGCAGTAGGGCCTTCAGCAAGAAATCAGCTATCATCGAGCATATGCGCACGCACACGGAGGAACGCCCGTACAGCTGCAGCGTGTGTGGTAAGGCATTCAGCAAGAAATCAAACCTTACCGCGCATATGCATACGCACACGGGAGAAAGCCCGTACAGCTGCACCGTTTGTGAGAAGTCATTCACACAAAAAACACACCTCGCTGGTCATATGCGCACGCACACTGGAGAACGCCCGCTCAGCTGCAGCGAGTGCGGGAAGGCATTCAGCCATAAATCATACCTCGCCAATCATTGGCGCATGCACACGGGAGAAAGCCCGTACAGCTGCACCGTGTGTGAGAAAACATTCACACAAAAATGCAACCTCGCTTCTCATATGCGCACGCACACAGGAGAACGCTCGCACAGCTGCAGCGTGTGTGGGAAGATATTCATTAAGAAATCAACCCTCGCCTATCATATGCACACGCACTCGGGAGAACGCCCGCACAGCTGCAGCGTGTGCGAGAAGATATTCATTAAGAAATCAACCCTCTCTTATCATATGCGCACGCACACGGGAGAACGCCCGCACAGTTGCAGCGTGTGCGGAAAGGCATTCAGCTTTATAGCTGCCCTCGCTTCTCATATGCGCACACACAGGAGAGAACGCCCGCACAGCTGCAGCGTGTGCGGGAAGACATTCACACACAAACCACACCTCGCTTCTCATATGCGCACGCACACGGGAGAACGCCCATACAGCTGCAGCGTGTGCGGGAAGGGATTCTGCAATAAATCAGATCTCACCATTCATACGCGCACGCACACGGGAGAACGTCCATACAGTTGCAACGTGTGCGGTAAGAAATTTAGCAGGAAATCAAACCTCGCCATTCATAGGCGCATACACACGGGAGAACGCCCACACAGCTGCATCGTGTGTGGGAAGACATTCACACAAAAAACACACCTCGCTTCTCATATGCTCAGGCACACGGGACAACGCCCGCACAGTTGCAGCGTGTGTAGGAAGGCATTCACACAAATAACACACCTCGCTTCTCATATGCGCACGCACACAGGAGAACGCCTGCAGAGCTGCGACGTGTGTCGTAAGGCATTCACAGAAAAAAGACACCTTGCTTCTCATATGCGCAAGCACACAGGAGAACGTCCGCACAGCTGCAGCGTGTGCGGGAAGGCATTCAGCGATACATCAAACCTCGCCACTCATAGGCGCATTCACACGGGAGAACGCCCACACAGCTGCAGCGTGTGCGGTAAGACATTCAGCAGGAAATCAAACCTCGCCACTCATAGGCGCATTCACACGGGAGAACGCCCACACAGCTGCAGCGTGTGCGGTAAGACATTCAGCAGAAAATCAAACCTCGCCACTCATAGGCGCATTCACACGGGAGAACGCCCACACAGCTGCATCGTGTGTGGGAAGACATTCGCACAAAAAACACACCTCGCTTCTCATATGCTCACGCACAAGGGATAACGCCCGTACAGTTGAAGCGTGTGTGGGACGGCAGTCACACAAATAACACACCGCTTCTCATATGCGCACGCACACAGGAGAACGCCCGCAAAGCTGCGGCGTGTGTGGGAAGTCATTCACAGAAAAAAGACACCTCGCTTCTCATATGCGCAAGCACCCAGGAGAACGCCCGCACAGCTGCAGCGTGTGCGGGAAGGCTTTCAGCGATACACCAAACCTCGCCACTCATAGGCACATTCACACAGGAGAACGCCCACACAGCTGCGTGTGCGTTAAGACATTCAGCAGGAAATCACAGCTCGGTACTCATAGGCACATTCACACGGGAGAACGCCCACACGCCACAGCGTGTGCGGTAAGACATTCAGCAGGAAATCACACCTCGCCACTCATAGGCACATTCACACGGGAGAACGCCCACACAGCTGCAACGGTAAGACATTCAGCAGGAAATCACACCTCGCCACTCATAGGCACATTCACACGGGAGAACGCCCACACAAGACATTCAGCAGGAAATCACACCTCGCCACTCATAGGCACATTCACACGGGAGAACGCACACGGGAGAACGCCCACAGCTGCAGCGTGTGCGGTAAAACATTCAGCAGGAAATCACACCTCGTCACTCATAGGCGCATTCACACGGGAGAACGCCCACACAGCTGCAGCGTGTGCGGAAAGGCATTCAGCTATAATTCTGCCCTCGCTTCTCATGTGCACACGCACACGGGATAACGCCCGTACAGTTTGAAGCGTGTGCAGTAAGACATTCAGCAAGAAATCACCAGTCATCCATCATATGCGCCCGCACACGGGAGAACGCCCATACAGCTGCAGCGTGTGCGGGAAGGGATTATGCAATAAATCAGATCTCACCATTCATACGCGCACGCACACGGGAGAACGTTCATACAGTTGCAGCGTGTGCAGTAAGACATTCAGCAGTAAATCAAACCACGCCACGCATAGGCGCATTCACACGGGAGAACGTGTGTAGTCAAAATGGTAAATACATTAAATATCACTTTTAAAATTAATTTTAATTATTTCAACTCTAAATGAACGAATTAAATAGTTTGAAAAATTTAGAGATTTTAACGTTATACCAAAATCTTCACCTTACATGTCTTAATAAACAATTACAATTAAAATGCAGCCCCAGCATAAATTTCTTTGTCTAAGTTTCCTATCGTTTTATTTACTCCCTCACCTTTCCTGGGACTGCCTTCGTATCTCGTACAAATCACAAAATGGTGCTATCCCTAGGACTGATCACTATGCACACTTAAATGTGCTTAATCTGTGTGACTTGGCGAAGTACTCAATGTAAGTAATTTTTATGTTCCTAATGTACTTAGCAGTATGATGTGACACATTTGTTAATTTAATTTTAATATAGAGCCACTGATGATGGAAAAATTCCAGTTTCACGTGTAAGGCTGAATTTTCTACACAGTAAATTTATATATCCGACTATTAGGGTTGACACCTCTTATCACCTGAAACTTTAATGTTACAATTTGATGCTTAGGATAGTCTGTAATTGTATAGAAACAGTTATGCAGCAGAAACGATTTTTCCTTGAGAATTAAACTTTTTAATCGAATTTAATCGTTTAATGTCATCTGGCTAATAGTAAAATTATGTACATGTATTGTATGTGAACTTTTTGTAAAGATCTGTTGATACTGTCACCTGATGAAATTTGTTACTACGTCGAGAGTTGTAGTTAGACATCGCTGTTTCCCGAAAATATATCCCCGTCCTTAAACTGGTATTTTTTGTCAATAGCCACTGATTCGTAAATCAACAGACAAGACAATGGTAAAATTCCTATATTAAGAGGCTTGCACTAATCATGCGTGTGGGACTTGGTTATTCGAACCAGGGCTGATTTGAGATGCGGGGCCTGTAGCACTTTTATCATGCGGGGCCACTGTTAGTAATTTTTCTAATTTTTAAGCCATGGTTAAACGCATGGTATATGAAAGAACTTTAACCTATTTTCGATAAAGTAATTGTAAACCATTTTTAGCAAAATGTAGCTTTGTTAATCAATGTTGAGACAATACTGTATACTGTCATAAACGACTGTTAAAGTATATATAAATACTTGAATCCCGTTACCAGTACTCTGAGCAAAGTTGTACACTGAGAAAAAAAGTTTGTTGGACCAAACATGCGCATTGTTACTATTCGGTCAACGAAGATCGCATGGTTGGTTTAACAAAGAACATGATAATGCTGAATAAATTGTTAATGTAATTTATACATGATGTTATTTAAACCAACCATGCGATCTTCGTTGGCCGAATAGGAAAAATGCGCATGTTTGGTCCAACAAACCTTTTTTTCTCAGTGTAGGTCAATATTGGAACATTCGTACAATTTATACTAGGTACATATGATTTTGAAGTCTTCAAAAATAATTCACAATGCAGTTTAAACGAAATATTCTTTTTATTTATATTTACTTAGTTTGAAAACAACTTTATTCAAAATAATCCGTATTTGAAGTGTTATCCGAGGATATATAACACAAACAAAAAGTCAAATTCTTCTCGTCGATTCAAAATATTTGAATATTGCAATCAAAATTGAAATATGTTAATTTTTCAAAATATTGAATTATAAACATTTAATAAAATGGTGTGAATAATTTTTAATTTTGATTGAACTTCGTTATTTTACCTAATCAAACGTTTACGCAATTTCGCAGTAGAAAACTCCTCTGTTTCTGTATTACGTTTTTTGAGCAGTTCGATTCTCATCAGAGAAAGGATGTTCAGTCGTGTTTGGCCCATACTGGCTCTTATTTCTCTCTTAATACGCTTCAGTTTGGAAAAAGAACGTTCGCCACTACAGTTCGTTACCATCAAGGAGAGGTAAATTCTCAAAACAATTTCGCCGTTGGGAAAATAAGATCCTAGACAATTTTCTTGAATAATCTTGTACAATTTCAATTCTTGAAGGTCTTCCTGATTTTCTTCACTTAGAACACTTTCCAAATCATCGGGGTATGCTTTGATCAATTTTAACGAAGCCTCTATGATTTCTGACGTAGATTCTTCAAGGTGACGAAAAATGCCAATAAAGTTCCTCAATTTATGTTATTTGTCTCTGCGATAAAGCAGCAAGTAGAATTCACGACCGTTAATAAGTTGTGGGATATGGATCACGGGATCGGTCAATTAATGAAACATTAGTTTGCCAACGTTTCCGAATATGTAATTCCTTCAAGAAACACAATCACAAGGAATAAAGACAACTTGTCTGAACAACATTAGAAATCACACAATGTATGCCATGAATCAACATGTGAAGAAAAATAAATATACTGTATGTATATATATATACATATATATATATATATATATATATATATATATATATATATATATATATATATATTGTGACGTTCGTGGCCTAGCCACTAACTTACACGGCGCCCACGCATCTATAGAAGGCGACGGAGCAAATAATAACATCGCAAGAGCAGCACGGAAGAGAGAAAAAGCGCGACCTGGAGGTGGCGGCCAGAAGCAGCGGCGGGGTAATTTCGACGGAGGGGCGGCGCGCATAGGGGTTCTATGACGTCAGGGCCGCATTTATACGGCGGAGCGGCGAAAAGCTGCCTTCTTCTCGATTTGGACGGCGACGTGCGAGGTACTAGTTCTTCTCGATCCAGACGGCGACGTGCGAGGTACTAGTTCTTCTCGATTTGGACGGCGACGTGCGAGGTACTAGTTCTTCTTGGTTCAGACGGCGACGCGCGAGGTACTATTCTTCTAGAGCTAGGTGGCGACGAGCGAGGTATTCTTCTGTAGTAAAGACGCGGAGTCGTAGACATTATCACGAGTAATAGTGGAGGAGAACGTTGCAATATTGAGGCGGCGAGAAGTAGCAAGTTAATATTATAACGAGGCCGCATAAAGTAAAGTAAACGTGATTGTGAACAATATCATAGTCCACGCCCTGGTAGGAGCGACACGTGCTGTAACACGCAAGGGACGGAGCAGTACGCGTATATATATTTATTTATTTATTGAAACGCACCGCGTTTCCAGACGAAACGCAAAGCGTCCTCTACGATTCGGATGGCGCGTCAGTTGGCGGCTCCCGCCTAGCGCGAGAGGGGGTCCCGCGACGCACGAGAGTTAACGGACGGGGAGGCGAGAGCAGAGTAGTAAGAACTAGGCAGTGTAGGGGAGCGCACGTATTGCGCGGGACGTGGCTGAATATTTAATGCCGGATGCGTAGGATGTGATATCAGAAACTCGTGAGTGAACAATACAATAGTGAAGATATTAGTAAAGTGTAGGCGACGCATTAGTGAGAGGTTCGACGAGAGTAATTGGGGCAAGGACTGCATATATAACGTGATCAGTGTGTGGAAGCTGACGACTGGGAATGACGATGTGAAAGCCGGTAGGAGAACCGTGTGGCGTAATAGTAATATGACGTATGAAGCAGCATCGTAATTTTGAGCATAGTGAGTGAAATTCATATTTGAGGTGACTGGACGAGGCAGTTGGTGTAATCCGGAGACGAGCAACGCCGAACCGAGGGCGGTTGGACACGCGGAGGGATAGAGGCAGCGACGCCACGGTTGCTCCACGGACACGCCGAAGCGGCAGCCGACCAACGCCGAGGGGTGCCGAACGTCTGGTGGGCATGAGCCGGACATGAACAACGCTGCCAGACGACCAGCAGGTTGAATTTGGTATCATATTCGAATATTTTGGCTACTGTGTAAACGAGTAAGGCAGTGATTCGAGGTATAAGGGTCCATGCTAAAAGAGTTACAAGGTTATTGTATAATTATTGGAATAAAGTTGTGTATGTTAATTATATTTGGAAGTCGTATCAATGTTTACCCCACCCCGGAGCCCATTCGCAAAAAAAAACCCTGACCCCTTCAATAAATTTACTGATGCACAGGATCGGAACCCCGGTCCGTCACAATATATATATATATATATATATATATATATATATATATATATATATATATATATATATATATATATATATATATATATTCTAACGCCACCACTCGCGTAGCGGTCGTCCGAAAGAATGCTCTTTCGAGCTTTAAATATCTCAGGGGGCAGGATCTTTAGGGTATGAGAAAGACACACCCTGACACAGAATTAGGTAAAACAGTAATATTTTCTTAAATATTGCACAAATCAACTCTTTTACACTGTCATCAAAATAAGAGAACAAAAAAACTCAATTGCTGGCTGCGCGTCTGAACGCATGCAAGCCACTGATGGTAAGATCTCTTAGAGAAATTTACAAAAGAAATATTTGCTTATGATTTCACTCTTCGCCTAGCTAGCGATATTTCCCCTATAACATCCGTGCACGGAGTTCTTGCTTGGTCAACACTAGTGAATGAAATTTAATTACTTTTTTCTCACACTTCCTGAATTAATTTGCTAGCACACATTATTACAAGTCTTACTGCTATTCGCGTACGAGATTTCTTCGTCAATTACATACAAGATGAACACAAATTCATTATCTTTAATACAGCTTCGGAATGAAATGTACTATCGGCGTACGAGGTTATGAAATATTTCACCGCTACTCAATTTTAAGGCGAACATGCAAATTTTAGTATTTCTGTTTCTGATGCCAACGCTACCTTTCTAGTTCCTGTCTCCCACCTCATTTTTATCCTAATTTGGAAACTTAGCCGTGCCGCCACTCGCGTTCCTCCAACGTGGCCCGTTTCATTGCCGCTCCGAAGGGCACTCGGTCTCCTTTGCGCCTGCCACCAGATCCTGGGACCAGTCTTCTTAACGCCCACCAGATCCACGGTCCAGTCTTCATGCCCACCACCAGATCCACGGTCCAGTCTTCGCCCGCCTTCTTGCGACACGAGTACGCGTATTGCCCACTTTCTCCGCGTGTGCTAGTTAGCGTGTCGCCTCACTAATGCTTTACAAAAACTCACAGTTCCGCAACCAAAGCCACTATTCTGATCCGTTCTAACTTTCACAGTTCTAACTGCAATCTCCTATAATGTCCTCCTTACACCACGCAGCCTCGCTACTCTATCATTTCCCACTTCCTCGCACCTCCAAAAGTACCGCTTCTCTACCTCAACTGTTCCGCTACCTTACTGGACTTCTCGCCTCGGCGTCTCACACGAGAAGGGGACTTCTCACTTGGGCGTCTCACACAAGAAGGGGCTCGATTCCTCGCTGCTCCACCGTTTAAATGTTGCATTGACGTAACGGTACAACCTTATCGCGCTGCCTATATTCCGAAAGTGCACCGCCGCCGCGCTTCAGGCCGCAACTAACAGATAGCGCCTTTCTCGATCAGTGACCGACGTTCGGTTACATCTTCGCTCTCCACGTCTCCGCCGACGCTGCGTGGGCGTTGAGGGGTTTGTGGCAATGCCCCAAACGGCACTATATATATATATATATATATATATATATATATATATATATATATATATATATATATATAGTCACGGCGGTCTGCGTTATCTGGTTGTGATTGACGCCGGCCCGGACGTAGCTCAATCGGTTGAATTGGATGGTGGAAGGAAGTTGACGAGGGTTGTTTCAATCAGATTGAAGTTATTCTAGATTAATAAATGTGAGCTTTATTTCTGACAGGTGTCAGAGAAGTTACACTGTGAATTTTAAGTAAAATTAACCCTACCTAATGAGCTCATAAAAAAAATTAAATTAAATTATAAATTGGGTTCTTATTCATAAATCACAATAGCCAATGCGCGGCAACGCTTACATAAAAGAAGTTGTTTTTACTTATTTTTCTCTTACTCAAAAGCCAGAAACGCTTTAAGAGCGCGGAGAGAAACCTGGAGCGTAGGTTTATTTTGCCTGATGGCGAGAGAAGCCGGCACTTCGGTAGCGGGGTGTCCTCGAGTCGGTGACCTCATCAGCTGGGGGCTGTGGGCTCGGGAAAGGGCCTCCCTTGGCGGCAGCCGTGGCAGCGCCTCCTGCACCGGTCGCGCTGGGATGTGGCGGCGTCAGGACGCGTCTGCTAGAGGAAGCCCGGGGTGCATGGGCCGTCTCCACCTCTCGGAACGACTAGCGGCGACTCCACATCAGGTATCGGTTGGCGGCGTGGCTCTGAAAGATGACGAAAGTCACCAGAAGATACAGGCAAGCATTAACCTGTGGCTAGTTTGGCGAAATAATAACTGGCCGTTTTATGCACAGTGGCGTAATGGTCACGAATTAAAGTACCAATCTCGGCGAAACGATCTGAAATCGAGAAGCCATTCCTTTCTGTGCGTGAGCCTCTCGTGAAACTCCTCGGCCGAAAATCAAATCGAGAGTCCTTTTGGATTTTTGCTCCGTGCGTACGAGCCCTTTGGTTCCCCCCTCCCCAAATTGCTTACTTGCTTTCGAAATCACCCCTTCCCCTGTCATTTGTGATCTGATTGGCCCAAACCTATGGCGTCGTGGTTTATTCTTCACCAATCAGATGTCCAGATTCTCCAAAATTTTCCGTCAATTCGACCTTTTCCCTCTCACTATATCTTTAAGTGTGTGCACGTGTGCAATGGCCGTTTTCATAAACACTCTTTTCAATAAACAGAGTTAATAAACGATCATGTACTTCCCGACCGGGGAATCACCTAAAGAAAAATATCGGCTCCGAGGACAGTGAAGCATTCATAAGGGTGAGCCCTGTCAGCGCGTGGCTGTGGGTCGTGAATCCCTTTAGAAACGGGCGATTTCGGAGGGGACCTGCCAGCGGCGGCGGCGGCGGTGGTAGTGGCGGCGGTGGTGGCCCCAGCGTGTCTCGACACACAGCTCTTTTGTTCACAAATAATTTTTATTATAATACGTAATAATAACGTGCCGCCACAATATATATATATATATATATATATATATATATATATATATATATATATATATATATATATATAAAAGCCGCAGTAATAGAAACGGTACACACCTTACTAATACATAAACTGGTCAAACTTCATTTTCGCCTACAGACCAACTCCAATATTGCACCGAACCCGGTCTCCCAGACCTACCTTTGCTTACCTGGGCTCGTGTGGCCGGCTAGCTCAGGAAGCATGTAGAGTAAAGAAGAATAGATGGTGGACGGATATTTTTAAAAAAATGATGATGAATTTAAAATAAAATTATTGAGAACACAAATGGACTTTAATGAAAAAAACTTAAATTTTAAGCATACAAAAAATCAAGGTCTGAATAATTACTTCTATTTTTTAATGCTATAAAACTACTGCATTACAGGGAACTTAATAATGTAAGGAAGTCGCCAATGCGCGGCGAGCACTTCCTTGATAAGAGTTTCTTTAAACAAGCGTCGCGCCTGAAGGGCGCACTGAAGATCTTGCCGCAGCTCGACAATCAAAACACAGTCACCGTTCGCAGGCAGGTCCGCTGGGGTGGGCAACCTCTACAGGTCGCCGAACCTCACACCAGGCGGCGTGTCCCGTGGGTGTCGGGGAAGGCCCTTTGAGTCCCGCGGCGGCGTTGGTGGCGAAGGCTGTGACGCAGCGTGGCCACGGCGGCGGCGGCGAAGGCGGTGGTGCAGTGATGAAGACGACGAAAGCGACGACCCACAAGCGACGACAGCTCAAGATTCAGGTGTCCAGTAACGCGATTATACTCGTCGCGTGAATTGTGACGGGCGAAGCGGGCGTGATCGGCAGAGATCAAAAGAGAATATATTCGACAAATGAGCAATAGGAGGAACTACTCGTCCTCAATTTAAAACAAAGGGACACTGCCCTTCTCCGGCTTTACTGCTCTGTGAGCTGAGCGCACCTCAGCGCTCACCTCTCCTACCCTTCTGCTTACTAGGATCTCTCACACCGTTCTGATCTGGCTGCTCGGCGCATGCCAGCGCTCGCAAGTCTTTTCTCCCCCCCAGTTTCCCAAATGTTCTAGAAGTTTCCAAAATTTTTCTAAAATGTGCTTCTATTGGCAAAAGGTTCCTACGTCTTACTTAAATTTGGTCCAATAATATCTTGCGTTTCGTCGGTGTGTCGAGCGGAATTTTCCATGAGACGCTCTCACTCGCACACTTTTCGTAAATAAACGCAGGTGGTCCCTCCCAGAGTTTCCAAACTGCGCAGCCCCCCTTCCCAGCTAGATCCCCAGGGATAGACCCGCGTCGGCGTTGGCGAAAACAAACACAATCCCCCCGTTTTTGCTTGGCGCCGAGATGTCGCGACAGCAGTTGTGCGTAACGAAACAGCCGCCCGACGGCTCAGAAAAGACGCAAAAGCGCCAGTGCGTGATTACGCAACACTTTGTTTTCGATTATCTGGGGCGCAATATTCGGTATCGTCACGATATAGAGTTGCTAAAGCACAAGCAGTTCATTGCAAGTCCGATCAGGGCCACGGCCCGAAAGGAAGTGAATGAAAAAACAGTGTATTCTCAGGACCACGAGCTGAACAACTCCATGCCAGAACCATGCATATCCGGTTTTATTGTTTTTTTTACATTACATTTATCTGTTGTCTCCCAAATTCATAGTCAAATGTACCCAAAATATTTAAAATTACCTCAATAGCCACACTGTGAACATTATAACAGCATAGCTACCAGGATCACTTTCTTCTAAAGAGTTCTGAACAAAGTTTGGGAGTCCTTATCATATCTTTTAGGTTTCGGCATAGGCAATTAATGAAGTACCCAATTTGGAGCAGTAATCTCTAAAATCTCTCCTAGATAATAATTTACATTTTATACTTTTTATGTCCTAATTTTTAATATACAGGTAATTAATGTTTTCAATTCATGAGTACCGCCCTTGAAATTTTAATTGAACTAATCTTTTTGGACCAAAGGACTAGATTCATGAATAAAGGTATCAGTAGAAACAT
Organism: Teleogryllus occipitalis; assembly: GCA_011170035.1. NCBI lineage: Eukaryota > Metazoa > Arthropoda > Insecta > Orthoptera > Gryllidae > Teleogryllus > Teleogryllus occipitalis. The sequence goes on from BLKR01003119.1 coordinate 46,154, forward strand.
TTTATATCATCAACACAACGAATATCTTCCGGAAAAATAAATGAACGAAGCTATCCAAAGGAGTCAATGATTTTACTTTAATCTTCTGCATTAGAATTGTATACCCGATCTCTGCATAATAATCACTATGCTGTGTCAATAGTTAAATCACAAATATCAGTCTATGTAGTTAACAACGGATGGTAAACTTCTTCAGTTATTATTGTATTGTTAACACAAGTACGTGATGTATGAAACATACTAGGAAAGACTAGATCTAGACAGATCCTGTGGACTTTTGGGGTTGTCTTGTACTGATAAAAATTTAAGCAAGTTATCATTTCAGACAGTATGTTCATTGTATTCATAGTTCAAAGAGATGTATCGCTATTATTAGGAAGAGGATTTGTATGCCCTAAAAAATCTTGAATTATGCCAATTAAAATTGCATTTGTGACCTAAAAATTCGAAATGTGTACTGTAATATACAATAAAAATTAACAATATTTCATTTCCTATATAAACATTTCTTGATAAAATTCAGGAAGAGCATGCTTGGAATGAGAAGATAAATATTTTTGTTCAAACATAAACACCTTGCTTTGCAGGAGAAAAAATTGAAGGAAATATTCTCTTTAGCGAAGTACATTGTATATCTAGTTGCGTTTCATCTGCCTCATTTAAAAATCTATCAAGAAATATCCTAAATTTGCACAAGTAGTTTAACATGTATAGAAAAGAAGAAAAACGCAAACTGTGACATGCTAATTCAAATCAATGAACGCGCACAAAAATGGTAGCTTCTTTGAAAAGATGAAACATTTGAGGTATAAGTCTCTATTTTAAGGAAATATGGAAATCACACCCCTATAATTCCATGAATATGCATCAATAGAAAAAATCAGCCAAATATGCACAAACATGTTACTGGACATAGCGCCTAATACGTAACTAAATGTTAATAAATTTCACATAGCAATGCCTTGAAGCAATGGACGAAAATATGCAAAATCATCGAAATCCGGTCCCTAGTTATTATAGATGAAAATGCTTCATCGTGTACTACTATCATACCAGGTTAGATTCGGGAGATTAGACACCGAATAACATCCCGTTTTTTTCTGATATATTTTTAGAATTTATCAGATAATTTTCTCTTGTCATCACAACACTTGATTCAGTCAATTCTCTTCTCTTAGATGCCACATTTGTAATGTACACTCGTTATTTGTAGGAGGTAGCTGAATCCAGTGCACTCCCATGTCCTGTGAAAAAAGAACACGATTCAGATGAAGTAAGTACAATTATTCTCTTTCTTTAATTACATAGACCTGCAATATAAACATTATTTGAGAAGTTACGTATCCGTTTTACTTTCTGATGTACGTACTACGTATAAACGGAGTAATTATACGTATTATAGAGAAAGTTACGTAATGCGGCACGCAAAAACGGCGAATTTTCGACAATAAAATTCATTGCCGGGCGTGAAAGCAAAAGAGTGGATGAATCCACTTTCCAAATTAAAAGAGACAAAATCCTCTAACACGTGGTGTCTCCAAAATCCCAGCTTTGTGGGTCCATGATGCCGACAAAGTAAAACAAAACGTCCGCCCGCCCATTGTCCGTGAACAGTCCTTCCAACGCTTTAACCATTCGTACGATCTTTTCAAAATTGAAGAATCCCTTGCCGATCTGGCTTTAGTTGAAGCATTGAGATTTTGAAAATCATTCTTTAAAATTTGGGAGTTCTCTACAACAAGCCCTCCGGACGTTTCCAAAACTTCTCAAAAGCGGCTCCGAATATTTTCTTTAAATTTCTTGTAAGAATAGAGCATAATGCACCAGTAAAAGTGACATAGGTCCGATTTTCGCGGTTAACTCTGAATTTTCGAAAATTGCAAAATATATAAGTTTGAATTTTTTTTCGGCGTTTTCCTACATGTATAAAGTAGAAGATATTTACTTCAAATGAAATGTGTAGTCCATTAATAGTTCTTCCATTAAGGCGAAGTGCATTTTTTTTTTAATTTTAGTAGTTTTCGTGCAATATTTGCGATGTAAAAAAATTACTAAAACATTTTCTCAAAATCGGCTGCAAATTTTTTTCTTTGCCATTTTGGTAGGGTTAGTGCCAAACGAACCCTATATGGTGACCTAAACGCAATATTCCTCTGTTCATTTGTATTTTCAAAACTTACAAAAATGTGATTTTTTTACTTGTCTCTCACGTCTGTTAAATTTCAATTAGAGGCAATTTCTTCACGTCATTGAATTCAAGCGGCCGGCTGCTCTAGTTTGTAGTTGTTCGTGGTTTCTCCAATCAACACCAGGCGAATGCCAGAGCAGTACCCTACCAAACGGCTCACGGACCGCGCGCGATCTGTCCTTCCTCTTCCTTGTCCTATCCTGTCCCCATACACGCACACACACTGAAATGCATTACTCTACCACATATTCCGAGAGACGGATTGGGAGTTTAGAGCTTGTCCCGGTTGGAGCGGTGCCCCGCTGGTGGGAGAGTCCTGGTTAGGGAGAAACACCTCTAGCCGAAGATAGGTCGGTGCCGGATCTCGCCATCCAGCGCAGGAAGATCATTGCCATTTCCCGAGAAAAAATCATGCACTACACCTACGGGACTATAGACTAAAGCAGTTGACGCGCCTGAAAACACAATCAATCAATCTTCACGTTATTGTAATTAAGAGGATATGTGCTTTAAATAATGTCATATAAGGTTTCTCGAAAACTCAACAGTTTTCTGTTATTATGACCACATAGTTCCGCATTTTCAGAAACGCTCAAACGCCGTTTTATCAAAAATGGCCCCGATTTTTTTCTTCAAACTTTGTGTACAGATAGCAAAAATTACACTGTTTAGGATGACTCAAAATGCATTTTGGTGTATTCTTTTTTTTTTCTTAAAAAATTACACAAATGTAATTTTTTTGAAATATATCTACCGTCGCTTGTATGCACATTTCTATCGATTTGTATATATTATTGCATCTGTGATTGGAAGTGCTTTAAATGTGTTTAAATAAAGTTTTTCTAAGACTCAATAAATTCCTGCAAAAAAGAACTTGAATTTTCGCATTTTCAGTACTGCTTAATCACTATTTTCTTTAAAACAGCTCCAAATTTTTCACTGAAAATATCCCTTTAGGGCGAAGTTTTGCTGTTCTTTAATACTCTTAAAGTAATATTTCGGTTCTGCTATTAAGAAAGTGAGAAGTTGAGAAAATGAAAAAAAAGAGGTATTTTGGGCTACGATAGATGGCAGCTTGAATGTGATGAGACAAGACCGTCAAACCTGTCCACTCCAAGGAAGTAAAAAACTTCACTTACATGAAGGTCTGTGCAATTGTATAGCACTTATAGTTTCATGATTATACATTTAATTTAAAAATATGGTGTGTTCAGTTCTAGTTGATCTACATTCTTGTTCCTATAAAATACTTATGAATTTACACATCATGCATTGTTTTTCAGAATCCAAAATCCATTGTTAATGCGTTTTCACTTGTTTTGGGTGTGTTTCTCTGAGGAAAATGTGGAGTATTCAATTTTATTTTGTTTATTTTGTCAAAAAGTCTATGTGTTATATGGAAAGAGTTATAGTCTCTCATATTCAGTTCGAGAATCTCACTTGTACTCTTTTTCTACTGATAGTTCGAAAATGAATAAAAGTGTGTATCAACAAAGTGAGTGTTAGCAACGTTCGAGAATATGAAAATTTGTCTTCCAAGAAATAAAAAAATTCAGCATCTGTAAACAGAGTACAGATTTGATTTTGAGATGGTACTAACAAAATAGCCACCACAGCCGGCACTCTTCTCTTACCAAATGTAACAGGAGATCTTAATAACACTTATGTGAATCTGCATTAATAGTTTATATTCCAGAGTACATTGGAAGCCCTAAGCTGGTAGAAACCGGTGCCTTGAATAGGCATTTTAAATTTATGTAATAGTTTGATGAGTCACATTGTACTCAATTATTTGCATTTTGTAGGTGTAGGTTAGAAATACTCTTGTACTCGCAGTATCAAAAGCGAATGTTGAAGGTTGATAAGATATCATCGCTACATGATGACCATGAAGTAGATATCAATGTTATGGCAATGTGGAAGTTATGAAAGGCATGTACAACCAACTACCAGTGTCTTTGTGGAAGGACAGGATTTTGTCCTCGTCTCAAAGTTTAAAGGGGTAGATACTCAGTGGTTGTGAACTAATTATGTAAACCATAAGAAAGTGTTCAGATGATGCCATGTTCTTGAAATGATCAGTCTAATATGAAAACACTGAAATGAGTTGTGTGTAATGAAATGGAGGTAAATTCATGTTTTTTTAATAGTGGTTTCATACGTGATAAACTATCTACACTGTGTACATGCACTGTATATACTTGGAACTCTTCATCGCTGTTTCTACGGCTGCCAGAAGTCGGTTTTTGAAGAACAGGACATGCAGTCAATGCAGAGAAGAATTTGTATGTAGGCAATAAACGTTAATTCGTGTACTATTTTTTAATATCCTAACTTATGATAGAATTGAATCGAAGTACTAGAATTGAAGTACGACAACGTGGCAATTGCCTGATGAAAAGATATGCATAGGCGTGGTGATTTTTGGTGGGAAAATCTTGACACTTGGCCTCATTGACCCCTGTGAGAGAACCTCACTAAAACCACCACTGATTTCACAAGCTAACTACTACACAAAAAAAAAAACATTATTAAAACTTGTAATCAAACTGCATCATTTTTGAAGAATAATTAATTTTGTATCTCCTGTTAAGCGTTGAGATTTACTTACTCTTGAGCTTTAATGCGTTACGTTTTGAAACTTTCTCTCCAGGAACAATTTCACTTCTTCAAACTGAAAAATTTCGGTGCACGTAAGCAACACTTTACTTACACTTAATATTTGGAACACAACATTTTGCACTCCGTCTCGCTATCGCTGTTTCCCACATTCGCTCTGCGTGTCCCCCTTTTGCTCTCCGTCTCCCCGTTTCTCTCTCCGTCTTCCCCTTTCTCCGTCTCCCCCTCTTGCTCTCCGTCTCCCCTTTTTGCTCTCCGTCTTTCCCTTTTGCTCTCCGACTGCCCCTTTTGCCCTCCGTCTCCCCCTTCCCTCTCCGTCTCCCCCTTTCTCTCTCCGTCTTCCCCTTTCTCCGTCTCCCCCTCTTGCTCTCCGTCTCCCCCTTTTTCTCTCCGTCTTTCCCTTTTGCTCTCCGTCTGCCCCTTTTGCCCTCCGTCCCCCCTTTTGCTCTCCGTCTCCCCCTTCCCTCTCCGTCTCCCCCTTTCTCTCTCCGTCTTCCCCTTTCTCCGTCTCTCCCTCTTGCTCTCCGTCTCCCCTTTTTGCTCTCCGTCTGCCCCTTTTGCCCTCCGTCCCCCCTTTTGCTCTCCGTCTCCCCCTTCCCTCTCCGTCTCCCCCTTTCTCTCCGTCTTCCCCTTTCTCCGTCTCCCCCTCTTGCTGTCCGTCTCCTTTTTGCTCTCCGTCTTTCCCTTTTGCTCCTCCGTCTGCCCCTTTGCCCTCCGTCCCCCTTTTGCTCCGTCTCCCCCTTCCATCTCGCGTCTCCCCTTTCTCCGTCTTCCCCTTTCTCCGTCTCCCCCTCTTGCTCTCCGTCTCCCCCTTTTGCTCTCCGTCTCCCCTTTTTGCTCTCCGTCTTTCCCTTTTTCTCTCCGTCTGCCCCTTTTGCCCTCCGTCTCCCCCTTTCCCTCTCCGTCACCCCCTTTCTCTCTCCGTCTCCCCCTTTCTCTCTCCGTCTCCGTTGGCAAATGCGGAAATTTGTGCTTTCAGTCAGCACGTTCTGAGGTGTTCATTGAGCCTCCAAGAAAACTTTCTGCTTGTTTGTCCTGAGGAGAATTAAAATTGTTACGTTTTAATTAATAAATCCCACTTTTATCCATTAAAGGTATGGGGGATTGTTTTACTGGGAAAATGGGTTTGGAGGATATTATGAGTTTCTTAAACTATGCTGATGTTATATTTGCTGAATACTTTTCCTATCTTATTGAATATTGGTCTCATATAGGGGATACTTATGATTTTTTTCTTTTCAGAAGAGATTTTCAGGGAAGCATGTATCATCAAGAATCACTTTTGGACATGTTGGATAAGATTTGGTTGGGGTCATTTCTTCTTTTCAAGGATAGAACGTATCGAAAAATTACCTCATTGAGTTGACATCTAGCATTGCCAGAAATGCATTTATTCACTTTATTGAATTTTTTCCGGTATGTGTTCCGAAAGTTCTTCCACTTGGATTAAATCCCTTCTTTTGTAAATGTTTATATGCATCGGGGGAATAAGAAGAAATTCAGGAAATTCGAGACGCAGATAACGCGCCACTGCACGACGACCAAGCGAAAGCAAATGCGCACAACGCGAATTTTGTATCGGTATTCAAACCAAAACGGGCACAGGAGCAAGTTCATTATTTTCCAGTAGAAAACCAGTTCAAGCTTCATTCATGGGAACTCCGCAAACGTATAAAATATCTGGAAAACGGGAAATCATGCGGGCCAGACGGCATCTCGACAGATTTTATTAAACTCTGTGGGCAGGCAGTATTGCCTTATTTGTTAAGATTATTCAGTGTTTCTATTAATAATGCAAGTTTACAAGACGAATGGAAGACAGATGTAGTGGTCCCAATTTTCAAATATGGTGATAAAACGAAAGTAGGGAATTATAGACAAGTATCTCTCACATCAGTAGTATGCAAAATAATGGAGCATTTAATAGCCGGGTACATTCGCCGCGAATGGGAAAAAGCGAACTCAATTTTTCCCGGACAACATGGGTTTAGAAGTAAATATTCGTGCGAAAGCCAAATCGTTTCTCGTCTTCAAGATCTAGCTGACGAAGTTGACGCGGGTGGGAGGGTTGATGCAATCGTAATTGACTTTGCGAAAGCATTCGACGTAGTACCGCATGTCTCTAAGAAAGGTTCGTTTATTTGCAGACGATTGCGTTACATACCGAGAAATCAAATATTACAGCAGGATTTAGAACATTTACGTGATTGGGCTGAAAAAAAAGGACATGGGAATTAACAGATCGAAAAGCAAAACAAAAACTTTCGGGCGGGGACGAAATTACTGTATAAGGAACCAGACTATCGTTTAGATGAGGTCGTCATCCCACGAGTCTCATCATGCAAGTATTTAGGCATTCATCTAGATAGTAAATTAGGGTGGGAGAAGCATATAAATCAGTTAGTAAGGAAAACGTGGAAGTCCTTGCATTTTGTAATGCGAATACTAAAGAAAAGTTCTGCAAACGTCAAAGAATTAGCATATCTTTCGTTGGTTCGCCCTCTCATGGAATACGGAGTAGCCTGTTGGGATCCATACAGAAAGTCGCACCGGAACAATCTTGTTAGAATACAGTTTACCTATAGAACTAACACAATAAAAAAGCCATGGAAACCTCTAGAAACGAGAACAAGGGCTAGGCTTTGCAATCTTTATAAATCGTACGTAGGTCAACAAGCTTGGAAGGAAATTCAGTTTAGACTAGAAAAAACAAATTATTTAGGCCGAAGCGATCACGTCCACACAATTCGAACAAGGAAACAATTCAGATCGTGGGAAATTTTTCTTTTGTAACAGAACAATTAAAATATTAGAACAGTTTACCCGCAGCAATTATTAAAGCTTTTCCTCTAAGTGTCCGAAGTTTTAGAAATAAGATAGAACTAGATGAGAGTAATAGATATTAAATGAGTAAGTTCTGTGAAGTGCAGTGAAGTTTAGTGAACGCGATCAATGAATTTAAAAAAAATCTAATTTAGCCAATATTTGTGTAGCTTGTATTAAATTTTTGCATAACCAACATATAATTATTGGATATCATGACATCGTTAAAATAATTGTTATAACACTTAATATTAGTGATAGTATGGTTATTGCATCCTCGGCTTGTACTGTACTCCTTTATTATTAATAATAATACTAGTATTATTACTGTTATTTTGTAATTATTGTTATTTAACTGCCACCGGGTCATACCCAATTGCAGTTCAAATAAATGTATGTATAACTTTACGGAAGCTACATCTCTGTTGTCTTTTATTTTCAGCTTTTTTGAAATCCCAATATTATGAAATTCTGTCCTTAATAATTGTTCTATAAAACAACCCTAACATCTGAGTCATCAACATACTCCATTTTCACAAAACGTTGAGAGAAGCGTAACTTACGAACGACCAGATGAGGCCTGCTCACCGCAATATTTTGCGGTGCCCACCGACCGTCCACACGCGCATCCTCCCCTCTCCCTGCTTTTGAAACACGAGGAGCCCTGGGTTATCGCGGCTGGCATGCGGTGACTTCCCCTGCGCTAGCGAATTCTCTGGACAGCATTAAGAACTCTTTGAAACTTCGCACTCTCCCGAACTACAGAGCGCTTGCGGATGCGGAAGACTGGTTGGCTCTCGGTGGCAAAACAGAGCTATTTTTTCGCATATGTTTTAAGGCTTTGAAAATCTCAGTAACTTTTTGGAAGATTACCAAACCTATGAAATATTTATTATACAGTTCGAATCACTAGGTATAGCGGAGGTATAGGCGATGTATCGCAGTATCCGCCACTGTATTCAACATTCAGTGAATACTAAGAATGTAGTAGATCATAGTGGTTTAGTTCTGCCCATGGCGAAGCGGTGCTCTGGCGCTCGCCACGCCTTCTCTATGCGTGACGTCATCTAGGAGTTGGCGCTCGGCGAGAGCAGGGTGGCCAGGGTTAGGCGTCCGTCACACCCCGTCTGAATCATGGTGTAAGAATACTTACGCCATGGGCGTACACTATTTATGAAGGTATAAGGCCGTATCTTAGGCCTAAGGTAAGACGTTATGGCTTCAAGTTCAAGACGTCAGGCTTCACGTCACTGTTAGCGCATGACGTTGCTACATTACGCGTGGGGCTACCACTCCCTATTCTCTTCCTACTAGACGTAAACAAAATGTGCTCTCGACGATTCGAAACGGAAGAACAGTTCTCTTTGCGGATGACACGAACATTTTTTGAAATAAAGAAACCGTAAATAGTACAATATCAGATGTTTCAAATTGGTTCCGTAATAACAAATTAATAGTACATGAAAATGCAACAGTTTTAATGCAGTTTTCCATTTCAAATAAACAATTCGTTCTTCACTGAAAATGAACGGTGTACCATTGACGTCAAGGCAACAAACCTTTTAGGCCGCTCAATTCAGTGAAATCTCAAATGGAACGTCCATTTAAATGAATTGAATACAAAATTCAGTTCATTATGTTACGCATTCAGAATTCTTTAAAATTCAGTCAGCCTTCATACGGCTCGTTGTGTATATTTCACGAATGTTCATTCACGCCTGTGATATGGCATAATATTGTGGGCAAATACATCTTCTAGCACTGCCACTTTTAGATAACAAAAAAGAATTGTACAAACAATAACCAAATCCCATCCGCTTGATTCTTGTAAGCCTCTCTTTATTAATCTAGGAATTTTACAATTACCTTGCCTGTTGAATTACGAATCAGTGGTTTTTGTCAAAAATGACTTGCTTAAGGAGGGGAATATATTTTCAAAAAACGGCGATGTCTATAGCTACAACACTCGACGTAGTAATCATTTTCATCAGGTGACAGAATCAACAGATCATTACAAAAAAACACATACAATACATGAACATTATTTTACAACACTTTGCCAAATAGCATTAAACAGTTAAATTTGATAGAAAAGTTTAACCCTTTCGCTGCTAACGACGCCTATAGGCGTCCAGATTTTCTGTGCCCCGTGTGCTAACGACGCCTATACGCCTCTTCTTCAGGGTGTGCGCCAATATGGGTAGAGCTGATTTCTTGCTGGCTTACAGCACACATCGCAGCTAAACGGCCGATCTCCCGTGTGCGTGCGCATATGACGGGCGTGAGTTGGTTTATCACTGAATGCCTTCCTGCACACGCAACAGCTGCGCGGGCGACCTTACGAGTGCGTAGACATATGAGAGGCAAGATATGATTTCTTGCTGAATGCCTTCCCGCACACGTTGCAGCTGTGCGGGCGTTCTCCCGTGTGCGTGCCCATATGAGTGGCGAGGGTAGATTTATGGCCGAATGCCTTACCGCACACACTGCAGCTGTGAGGGCGTTCTCCAGTGTGCGTGTGCATATGAGAGGCGAGGGCTGATTTAACGCTGAATGCTTTCCCGCACACGTTGCAGCTGTGCGGACGTTCTCCCGTGTGCGTGCCCATATGAGTGGCGAAGGTAGATTTATGGCCGAATGCCTTACCGCACACACTGCAGCTGTGAGGGCGTTCTCCAGTGTGCGTGTGCATATGAGAGGCGAGGGCTGATTTAACGCTGAATGCCTTCCCGCACACGTTGCAGCTGTGCGGGCGTTCTCCCGTGTGCGTGCCCATATGAGTGGCGAGGGTAGATTTATGGCCGAATGCCTTACCGCACACACTGCAGCTGTGAGGGCCTTCTCCAGTGTGCGTGTGCATATGAGAGGCGAGGGCTGATTTAACGCTGAATGCCTTTCTCTCCGGCCGAGGGCGCTGGCGCCCCGCTGACGTAGCTCGGCGGCGGGTCTTTCAACCGCGCGCGGGCGGTTCCGAAAATTACATCCCTTTTTATGTTCTAAAACAGTTAGCGTGTTTCACAAGGATAATGTAACGTCGTGAGTAGGGATCTACGCCACAAAGAAACAGACACGAGTGGGTATTTACAATTTATTTACCATAAATTATGTACACTAGTTACAGACCTCACTCTAAGGTGTTTGTCGGAGCTACCTGCAGCAGCCCCCCTCTCCCAAAACGCGCGTGGCGGCCAAGCCTGCGTTTAGCAAACTCGGCCGATTTGCAACTTGGCACCTGGTGTGCCTCGGCAGACACTCTGCCCCGAAGTATCGAGCATACTTCACAGTGTTCGAGACTCGAACACCCACATGTGCCTACAGCACTTCCGCGCCAGACTTGGCCGGACAAGTTTTGCGGTGTTTAGCCGCGAGGAAACCAGAAACGTTACCCAAACCAGGGCTTCTGCGACAGCCCTTTTATATGCTCGAGTCACATGAGTTCCGCGTCATCATTCCCCCCACGCACTCGTCTTGAGGCGTCTGCTTTCGCCGTTGCAAGTTGCACCCGGCACCTACAAGCCCTCTCCCCTTTTGGACTTTCCCTGAAGGGTTGGCCTTTGTTTGGAAGCTTTTTTTTGGCTCCCTCATCCCCATACCTTGCGACTTGTCTCTCCGGAGCAGGGAGTCAAGTCTATGACGCTAGAATAAGGATCAACGGCCGCTAAAAGAGGAGAGTACATCAAGAATAAACAGGAAGGTCACTCATTTCCTGAGACAAAGTTACCTGATTTTTTCCAATGTTCCAGAGCAAATTAATATTTTTACTAGTATTTCACACTATTTAACGAAAAAATTAAAACAAGCCAGAAACTAATACGTCAGCTCCCTCATTTCACCTCAAAAAGTTCAAATTTCAGAAAAAAATCAACAAATAGAAATTGAGAATGAAATAATGCTGAACTATTTTTTAGGAGTATCTAGATTTATTACCATCTCAGAATTTTCCTCAACTTCCAACGATTCACGAACTCTCTATTTTTCTCCTACTTTTCCAGAGCAACGCAATTCCCTGATTTTCAATGTTTTCTAGGAAGTGGCCATCCCGTTAAATAAGTTTATAGAAGAGCGAATGTAATCTACACAGAATCGACGCCGTTCATGTTCAAGGTTAATTTTGACTCTTTGCAACATTAATTTTTTAAAATTAAATTAACTCAAAGCACAGAGTGACATCTGTATTTTCAAGCTACTAAAAGCTGCTCTTTCAGGACGTGCCTACTGTACTAAAAGCACAATTTTTGGAAGTATACTTGTTTTTTTTCTAACGTGGCAGCTGAGAGTATTATCTTCAATAAGGAATATGGCACGACTTGTCGCGTCTTTCTCGGCCGTGACGCTTATGTCACTTCATCTGTCGCACTGCTTGATAAGGACGATCATGCGACATCTTGCGCCAGAACAGAGAAAGAAGCAAAAAGTCGTGCCATATTCCATCTTGAAGATAATACCCTGAGCGACCACGTTAAAAAGAACAAGAATAGACTTGAAAGGGAGAAGACGCTTCAGTGTTCTGATACATCTGTGAAAGCAACAGTGAAAACAAAATACTTTCGTCTGACCGGAATGACCAAAATAACTAAAAGAAAAAAGAAAAGGGCCAAATGAAATAATTGACTAAATGGCACAAAGGCTGTCTTAAAAATGGCGAATGACACGCTGTAGAAGTGATTTTGTTTACTCGTATGATTGTGTCCCTTTGCTACCCTCTCCTACTCGCAATGTATACCAGTTACATAGTATAATGCAAGCACTTTTGCCAACCGTCAGCGCTTGTAAATTTCGTGAGAGTTATCTGAGATCAGACTTGTGTGTTGCATTCTCCTTGCTATTAAGATTTACCGCGCAAGGGCCGCATGAAGGCGATGTATGCGGGTTTATACCTCCTACAAATAACATGTTTACATAACAAATGTGACAGCTAAAAGGAGAGAATTAACTGATACAATCTGAACTAGTGTTGTGGTGACAATACAATACTGACAATAAGTTAGCAGGCAATTATCAAATAAATTCTTCAAAAATATCAGCAAAAAAAAGTGGATGATATTTGGTGGCTATAATCTCCCAAATGTAACCCGGTGTGGTAGCAATGAAGCATGTCCATTTATAACAAGGTAGCGGATACTTCTGTTAGTTGCTTCAGGGAATAATATGTGCAATTTCTTGACATTTGGTTGGTATCTGATGCAATAAAGACTAACATGTTAGTGCATATTTGGCCAATTTTTTCTATAGGTGCATATTCATGTAATTATACGGGCATCATGTATTTAGCATATTTCATTGAAAAAGAGACTTATCTCTCAAACTTTTGTCATGTCATAGAAGCTACAATTTTGTTTGTGAGAATTCATTGATTGGCATGAGCATGTCACCATTTACGTTTTTTGTCTTTTCTATATATGTTAAAATACTTGTGAAAATGTAGGATATTTCTTGATCGATTTTTTAAACGAGGCAGACGAAATCCAATAAAAAATACAATGTACTTCGCTAAGGTAAATGTTTCCTTCAATAATGTCTCCTGCGAAGCAGTGTTCATGGTTGCATATATTTTCATTCCAAGAATGCTGCTCCGAATTTTATCTAGAATGTTTTAAACAGGAAATAAAATATTGTTATTTTTTATTGCATATTACAGTACATATTTCGAATTATCAGGTCATAAATGTATATTTTTATTGGCATAATTCAAGATTTTTTAGGGCAATAAAATCCTCTCCCTAATAATAACTACACATCTCTTTGAATGTTCTGTCTGAAACCAAACTATCTATACATACTATCTGAAACCATAACTTTCTTTAATTTGTATAAGTATAAGACAACCCCAAACAGGGTAGGTCTAGATCTAGACTTTTGTAATATGTTTAATGCATCATGTACTCATGTTAGCAACACAATTATAACTGAAGAAGTTTACCATCCTTTGTAAACAACACAGACTGATATTTGTGATAACACTGGATATTGATTATACTGCAGATTGGATATAAATGATTTTAATGCAGAATATTATAGTAAAATCATTGAATGCTTGGGATAGCTTCTTTCATGTATTTCTCCGAAGATATTCCCTGTGTTGATATTATAAACATTTTCTACTGTTACCTTTATTCATGAATATAGTCCTTTGTTCCAAAAAGTATGGCTAAATCAAAATTTCCAGTGCAATATTGTGATGAATTGAAATCATTTATTACCTGTATATTAAAAAGTACGGTTCATAAAAAGTATATAATGTGAAATATAAATGTAAATTGTTATCTAGGAGAAATTTAAGAGATTACTGCTCCAATGGGTAGTTCATTAATTGCCAGTGCCAAAAGCTTTTAGAAATATAGTCCTAAAAGATACAATAAAGACACCCAAATTTTGTGCAGTATTCATCTGAATTCTTTTTACAAGAAAGTGATCATAGTAGGTATGCTGATGTCAAAACAAAGTATTAAAATAGATAACGTTCACAGTCTGGCAAGCTAGTGAGGTAATTTAAAATATTTTAGATACGTCTGACAACGAATTTGGGAGATCACAATAAATAAACGTAGGAAATGATTAATATGGACTAACAGTGAAAACACGTGGTGAGAAAGATGCAGCAGTTAGTGAAAACTTGTTGACAGCTTGGAGGCTCCACAAAATGGAAGTAGAAGATTTTTATGAGAAGAACAGGTGCACAGACCTCATTCAACATGGTGAAGATATAGAACTGATTAAATATGACTATCAGCAGAATATACATGTACCAGTTACCTACATTTCTGACGCATTCAGATAATCAACAAGTGATGTAAATGTATTCAGAAACGAATGGCAAAAACGGAAGTTCGAAGTAGTGAGTTTTATTAAATTTTTCATGCATTATATTCCCCTCACTGACGTGTTTTCTGACGGATGTACAGGTTAGAAATGTTAACAAAGAGGTTCACTTATTTTTAATCTTGTTCAAATGTGTTGCTTTGATTATATAGAACAACATTATTGTATGTGATGACACAGGTTCTTCCCAAAGGACAGAGACTTTGCTCAAATCAAAATCAGAAGAAGGAAACTGAAGAAATTTACAATCAGTGGCTTGTCATTGTAGCTCAGTCGGGTATGAAGTTGTGGAGGTCAATAAGTCTATGATATTAGACTATAATCAATATTTCACACACTTTTGAAGAAAAATATATAATTTGAAGAGAAACAAAACATAGTCAAATAGAGAAATTTCATATAACAGAAACCAAATACTATGTTCTACAGCTCATAAAAATGAAATACTTGTCAGAATGACTATGAAAGAAACAATATGAAGTAGGTTTAATATTAAAAAACAAAATACACCTGTCACTACCACTTGTGTCTGAAATATAGTTCACTCTTACCCATAAAACAAGAAAGACAAACGACTTGAAAACGTTGATACAGCTTATATCTAGGAAACGTCAACTCTACAACAAACACACATCAGTGAGCACCAGAACCAGAACATAAAAAGCAGATGGAGCTAGTGAAAAGGAAACAGAAGATCTGAAATATCTGGGTACTATTGTAGGATCATCATTTTATTATTTGTGTGTTTTCATTAGGGCACTTGCATCAGTTTCAATATTTAATAAATAATTTTGATGGTGTTTTATGATATGTTTGAATGATGTAAAAGCTTTGTATTAATAAAATAAATATTGTTCCATAGTCTTATTCTGGCTGCACTTGCATCAACTCTCTGCAGCTGATTATAAAACCTTTCATTGTCTTTTTGTTACATGTATGTTTATGTGAAAGTGTAATAGCAAAAGAAATATTGTATTGTACTTCATTCTGGTTCTTTTCCACTTATATAGCTGAAATATACTACTGTCCTTCTAACTGCACTTGCGGACAGTTAAAAACACCCGAATTCTACCACCATTTAATCCAATTCTTACACACTTTTTAAGAATACTTAAATTTTGAAGTATTTAAGGGACAATTATGATAAATCTCTACAATATTAGGAAGTTCTTGGATAATATCTGTGAACATAGAATGATAACATTTTTTCTCTCGTGTAAAATTTGTTTACCTAGACTGAAGGGGGTTTCATTTCATTGATTCACTTGAACAGAAATAGTAGAGCAGCAGGAAAGATTTTACTTGGGAATTAAGTTTATGAATCGATTTTAATCATTTTGATGTCATTTGGTAATGAGTAGTAAAATAAGGTAATGAACTGCATGAGAATTTTTTGTACTGAGCTGTTGATACTTATCAATATGAATGTGTCGAGTTTTCTAGTTGTAGAAATCGGTATTCACTTGTTTCCACCCTTGAGAAAGTCATTTTTGACGACGACAAAAAACATCTTAGATCAAGACGCAAGGTAAGAGCCAAATTCCTAAAACAATTCCTAGCTTAGTAAAGAGAGGATTACAAGAATAACAAGAATGAGTTTTTTTGGTAATATATATATATATATATATATATATATATATATATATATATATATATATATATATATATATATATATATATTGTGACTGTACTTACCTCAATTTTCCAATTAGGAACCCATCATCAAATGAGGCAGTGACCACATATTAAATTTTGATAGCAATATCTGCTGTTCCTAAAATGATGAAGGGACAAGGGATTCCTTTTAGGGGGGAGCGCCTTTATGAGGAGGATGTTGACTGTGATTTTTAATGCATTCTCTACCTTCACATAGTTCATTGATCATTACTTTGCCATTTGTTTTAATCACACATTTATTCATCAAATAGAACTCAACATAAGGAGAATCTGATACTAGTACATGCATGAGTCTGCATTCTTATGATATTACATTAACATAAATTAACACCAATTTTGAATACATTACTGGAATACTCCGAAACCGATAAATACATGAGTATCTGACTAATCAATTCTGTAATTATTATTGCAATCATTATGAGTATCGTATGTGTATAACCTCTACCTCGTTCCCATATTTATGTAATGATTTATCAATACACCCTATCCCATTAATGCACTCTCTGACCAACGCGGCTGTGCCGAACTCACTTGAATTACAATTATCCTATGTCCGGATACTCATCCTGTGTTTTCCACTCTCCTGGCGCAGGAACACGGCTGCTTTTGTTCAAGGCCTTCACACCACCGCGTGGCGTGGGGGCCCCTCGCGTTGCCGTTGGCTGGTTTACGTGGTTGCCGCTCCGATTCCAGTGTCTTGCTGTCCGGTCACACGCTTTCGGTGTTATTGTGCGAGCTCAGTATCATTACGACCATGCGTTTTCTTAAAAATCGTTCGTCTATTGGTCTGCCCATGGCTGATGGCCCACGCGCACTCGCTCGCCACGTGTTTCCATTTTCATTCGATTATTTATCACTCGCGAATGTTTATGTCACAATTCCCTCGACCTAATATTACTATCCACTGTCTTTAGTTACTATTCACTTCCTTGTCACTACTTCTCCCCGCCTATATTCCCCGATGCTCACCGATTACGCTTCCGTAATTGATGTACTTCACCTCACCCGTGCCCGCCATCATCAACTCCCTCTTCCTTCTCGTTATGCCCGCGTCTCTTCTCGCCCCGCGCGACTCGTTCCCCGGAGCCGTTCGTCTGACTCTCCTGTCCCTCCTGCGCGCCCGATTCAAATTGGCATCGTCTTTACAAAACTAAATGGTTACATGACCATTAGGTCATTATATATATATATATATATATATATATATATATATATATATATATATATATATATATATATTGTAACGCCTCTTCTGGAAACGCCCTGATAGAATGCTCTTTCGAGCTTGAATATGTCGGGGGCAGGATCTTTTGGGGTATGAGAAAGTTACACACCCAGACACAAAATTAGATAAAATGACAGTATATTCTGTAATATGGCATGAGAAATTGTTCACACTTAACATTCAAGTTCAGAATTAAATCAAATTTACAACACAACACAAAAATTTACTTATCAATGTGCTCGCTATATCGAGTATGATTCTCGTATCACCCGTGTACGGTTTTGCTAAGTTATGAACTTAATGGAAACTAAATTTTCCCATACTCCTGGGATTAATTACAATGAAACGCTATTCAATATCTTATTGCTACTTTACATTAAATATTTTCCTCGTTAGCAAATTTTATACAATAAAATAAGGAACTCTATTGCATCTATTGAATTCTATTGCAAGTATTACCGCTATACAAGGTAAATTTATGCTGTCGTGACACAAATTTTAGGTGATTCACAAGTTTTAATGGTCTGGTTCTTCATTTCACTCCTAAAATCCGGTCTCTCACTCTGGTTTACTCAGTTACAAATTACCTTTGCCGCTGCCCAAGGCCCCGGGTTACGCACCGCCGTCGTGTCGAAGTAGCTGCACACCTGCCAGCCGCGCCGCCACTCGCGTTTCCCGATGTCCTCGAAGCCGTCTCTGCAGTCCGTTACCAGCACCAGTCTTCTAAGCTCTCGCCACCAGATCCAGGACACATGCACGCGTACTGCTCCGTCCCTTGCGTGTGTTACAGCACGTGTCGCTCCTACCAGGGCGTTGACTATGATATTGTTCACAATCACGTTTACTTTACTTTATGCGGCCTCGTTATAATATTAACTTGCTCCTTCTCGCCGCCTCAATATTGCAACGTTCTCCTCCACTATTACTCGTGATAATGTCTACGACTCCGCGTCTTTACTACAGAAGAATACCTCGCTCGTCGCCGTCCAGCTCTACAAGAATAGTACCTCGCGCGTCGCCGTCTGAACCAAGAAGAACTAGTACCTCGCACGTCGCCGAACAAATCGAGAAGAACTAGTACCTCGCACGTCGCCGTCCAAATCGAGAAGAAGGCAGCTTTTCGCCGCTCCGCTGTATACATGCGGCCCTGACGTCATAGAACCCCTATGTGCGCCGCCCCTCCGTTGAAATTACCCCGCCGCCGCTTCTGGCCGCCACCGCCAGGTCGCGTCTTTTCTCTCTTCCGTGCTGCTCTTCGATGTTGTTATTCACTCCTTCCACCGCCTATAGATGCGTGGGCGCCGTGTAAGTTAGTGGCCGGGCCACGAACATCACAATATATATATATATATATATATATATATATATATATATATATATATATATATATATATATATATATAAAAGTCTGCGAGCTATATGATGTGCTTCCCCATAATGTTATGCCATATCTAATGTGGGAATGGACAGTTTTGAAATACACACAATGAGCAGAATGAAGGCTGTGAGGTGTTGGTAACAATGACTTTTATTTATAATGTAGGGTTGGTAGCAAGATGATGGAAGTTGGTTGAATGTAAGACGGTTATACGGTTGTATACACAAGAATTGAAATAAAATGTTGATAAACAAGTTAAACATGGCGCAGTCGCAGTCGTAATCAGTGAAAATAAGGAAGAAAGAGCTAATACGTGAAAGAGTAATAAACATAAAATCAACAGTAAACATAGCAAGTGAAAATGATACAACTAGGACCTGTGAAGTTTCCGCCTGATCTGAATCTACGAGGTCCAAATTGTGTGAAAGAATGGACAATATGGAAAAGAACATTAGAAGACTATATGTTATCAACAAGTCATCATGAAGCCGCGGATTCAATAAAGTTGGCATTATTAAGAAATCTCATGGGTACAGAAGCTTGTGAAATTCTTATAACCATACCTATGACTCAACCTGAAAGTGAAGTGTATAACACGGTAATACAGAAAATAGACAACTATGTGAAACCTAGACAAAATGAAACATATGAGCGTTTTGTTTATGGAAAGGAAACAAGAAGAAGGAGAGTGTTTTGATGATTATCTGACTGAACTCAGAAGGTTGGCAAAGACATGTGACTATAATATAATACCTACAGGGGAAACATATGAAGACAGAATGATCAGAGATCAGACAGTACGTGGAGTAATGAGTCATACAACACGACAAGGACTACTGAAAATAAATAATCTAACGCTAGTTAAAGCAGCAGATCATTGTAGGGCCATGGAACAAAGTAAACAACATGCCCAACAAATGGATCAAAGAGAATGTAAGAATGACACATGTGTAGAAGAAGTAGATGCAGTATACAAGAACAGGGGATGGAGGACAAGAAACAATCGAGAAATGACAGACAACAAACAAATAAATGAGAAGCCGAAGACATTTTTGTGCAATAGGTGCAGAAGAGAACATGGACCGAGAGCCTGTCCAGCATTTGGTAGAGTGTGTGCAAAGTGTGGAAAAAAAAACATATTGCAGTGGCATGTAGGAGAAATGCAGAAATACAGTGTGTAAAAACAGTGAAAGAAGACAGTGATGATAGTGATGGTGTACTGTTTACAGATAAGTTTAGAAGGGTAAAACTAGATAATGTAAACAAAAGAGATCAAACAGAATGGTTAGAAACAATTCAGATACAGAACAAGAAAATAAAACTAAAATTAGATCCAGGAGCAGAAGTAAATGTAATGCCCTATAAAATATATAAACAATTAGGCAGTCAGTTTAAAATGCGACCTACAAATATCCACCTAAAAGGATTTAATAAAGTTAAAACTAGACCAGAAGGGATAGTAAATTTGGCATGTAAAACTACAGATAACCAGGCATACTTAGACTTTGTAATTGTAGATCTTAATTGCAAGGTGTTATTAGGATTACCTGGGTGTACCATGCTAAATCTAGTGAAAAGAATTGAACCATCTAAGAAAATAGAGATTGACAAGGTAACAACTATAAAGACTGATAGAGAGAATTTTATAAAGATGAATAAAGAAGTGTTTGAGGGATGTGGGAGATTTCCAGGTAAATGTAAAATAGTCTTAAAAGAAAATAGGCAACAGATATGCAATCCACCAAGAATGGTAGCAAATGTGTTAATGGAACCACTAAGAAATAAGTTACAGAGGTTAGTCTAACCCTTGTGAAGTGTCCTAAACCCTGCCCTAACCTTATTCCTTCCAAATTCTGGCCGCTTGGTAGTTACGCAGGAGTGCGTACGCGGAGATGCTACCTGACGGCCCTCTTGACAACAGACTGCGACGAGACGGACGGTCAGAAATATATACAGTAACGGAGGATTACTCCAATAGCGCTCAACACCCAAGAAGGGGTTGAATCTTAAAGGAAGCCTTGTGCAACTGCCAATGAATCGGAAAGGTGTGTATATAATGTCCCATCAGTCCAGTGTGGTATTCCTACTCTCTGATATCATGTACAAGGTACGACCAAACGAATTTAGAGCAATACCTTGAATTCTAACTTTGAACCTTAAAATGTAATGAGGCCAAATGCTTTTGTAATATCCAAAAAATGGTCTAATAATCGTTTTGATCCATGGAAGAAGCAACATCTTTAAGAAAAGAATATATGGTTGTTTCCGTAGATTTTCATTCTACGGAATTTCAGTCCATTTTGGTAATCTGAAAAAGCATCATTTTCTGAGAAAGGTTTCCATTTACAAGTAGAAAAGCCAGAAACCAAAGAAAGACTGACAAAAGAGTGATTGGCAGCTAATTTTGAATTTATTTTTATGTTGCCTTTTATGAAGAGAATTTCAATAGAAACTGTTTTTAGAAAATCTGGAAATGTTCCGGTCTATAAGGATGCTTCTAAGGATGAGCAGACATGTGAATAACTGCAGGTGCACAGGTCTTTCACAAAGAATCTGGCAATTCATCTAAACTGACTGCATATTTATTTTTTAATTTACATAGTTTTAAAAATCATAGAAAAGAAGTTCTGAAAACAAACATTATATCTAAAGATTTCTGGAAACATCTGATGTTAAATTTGGTGGCTTACAGTCCATAGTGAGATCACTGGCAATTCTCACTATTGAAAAATTTTGGTTGAAGGGAGTAGCCACTGATGCTGAATTGTTCACTTCTCTATAATTTCCCTTCAAATGAAAATTCTTTACAAGTTCTAGGAAAAACTAATGGTTGTGGGTCATGAAATTAAAACCTTCTAGTTTGCTGCTTCAGAACTTTACTGTTCACTCCTTGAGCTGTGGGATAAATTTATACTGTTACGATGTAGGTAATTTATCAAGTTGGATACAACACATACAGAAACAACAAAGTGGTAAGGCGGAACCATAATTGCAATGAAATAAATGATGCAGATGATGACATGAAAACCCACCTCACTAAGGTTCCTTATTAAAAAGAAAAATTTCCTGATCGCATTTCACAATTTCAGTACCCCTTATGACGTGATATAGTAGGCTTCCGTGGCCAGTCATGATCTGGGCTGTCCGGGTGACGCTGCGGTGAAGGCTGGGGTGCAAAAAGGCACCTCAGCCTTCGCTTCTTATGACATTTCGTCACAATGATTTGTATTTTTGGAGGAAGAGGTAGAAATCTGAAAGATTTTATAAGGCACACTAATGAAAATTTTTTTTTTTGTTTTGACATGATCTTCTGATCTGTTATGTTAAAGAAGAATTTCTTTTCTGTAAAATGTCCAATTACCTTTCCATGACAAAAGCACATGTTTAAAGTGAAATGAAAGCATTGAAAAAATGAATTGTGTGTGTATACATACACATTCAAACTTTTCTCAAAAATGACTCAAAATTTTTCTTTAAATTTTCTGAAGAATAGAGTAAAATACATTTATAAAGGTGGCACAGGTCCCATTATCAGGGTTAAGTCTAATAAGAATTCCTCAAAAATTGCCCACCATTTTTTCTTTATATTTATGCCCGGGCATATGCCAAATGAAACCTATGAGATGACTTAAACATCATATTGCCCTATTCTTTTATTTTCTCAAAAACTACAAAAATGTAATTTTTTTTACTTGTCTCTCAAGTTGGAAATATTTACATTAGTGGCAATTTCTTCACAGAATTGTACTTATGACTACATGTGCTATAAATTATATCATATTTTTTTCTCGAAATTTCAACAGTTTTCTGATAAATGAGCTCAAAATTCAAACTTTTCAGAAATGATCAAATGCAATTTTCTCGAAAATGGCTCCTAATTTGTTTTGAAACTTTGTCTACGAATACAGCAAATTACACTGTTTAAGACAACACTAAATTCATTTTAGTGCATTCCTTTATTTCTTCCAAAGTTACGTCTCAAGAAGTTTAGATTTGCATTTTTATTGATTTGAATACATTATCGCTTTTGCAAGTGAATGTGCTCCAAATTACGTAAAATGACGTTTTTGGAAACTCAATAGATTCCTGTGAAAAAGACCTTCAAATTTGGCATTCAATGTGATGCATTATTGCCATTTTCTTACAAGCAGCTACAAATTTTTAAATGAAATTTTTTTTTAGGGTGAGATTTCACTCTTCTTTAATAATCTTGAGGTAGTATTTCGTTTCTACAATTACGAATCCGAAAAGTTGGGAAAATGTCAAAATAATGTACTTAGGGCGATGATAGATGGCAGCTGGCTAGGGAATGGAACAAGACCTTCAAGCCAGTCCACACCAACGAAATTAGAAAACTACTACAAGAAAGTCTCTGCCATTCTGTAGTAGGTATAGTTCCTTATTGTGCCCTTCAGCAGAAATAAATTTTCTGTCACGAGAACTTGACAACAATAACTCTAATAATTATACTCACTAGCTTAAGAAGACGTGCATTGTGAAACAACATTTATGACCAGAAAAAACAAGAGACCATATCAGCTTTTACTCAACACATTAATGGAAACTAGACAAAAATCCTGATTAATAAAGAGGTCATTGGACAGGAAGTGGAGATATAATTCTTATAAGAGACATTACACAAATGATAACTAATGCATTAAATAACACTGTCAAAATCTATATTATCTTTAAAAATTAAATTATTTTCACAAAAAACACTTTATACAAAACATAAATCTCAAGGCAAGGCAATGATATTCCCAGCTTGATAAACAGGGGCTTACAAGAATAATGAAGTTGGGATGTAATTATTTGTATAATATGATTCTGGAACCTCAAGTCAGGAAGCTCTAGAATGCACTTCCTCAGAAGAAATTGGCATAGCTCAGGCAGGAATCAAAAACTCCAAAACATACACAAGCATTGTAAGACCAATCACACGCTTCCTTAATACGGAATTTTGAAATTTTCTGAAGCTGACAATACGCTTTCATTTTTTTTAACGCTGGCAACAGAAACATTTTAAATTACTTTTAGCATCTATGACACTTCATAAGTCACAAAATACATAAAATCATCAACACTATTCAAGAATAGAACTATACGTTGAAACTTACAATACAATTCCAGTTGCACTCCTCCTTAATGCTTACTCGTTCCTCTTTAACCTGGAGACAACAGAATAAAACAACAATCAGTAACATTTAAAAGAAACATTATTTTATTAGCTCAATCATGCTTGTAGCAACAAAAATAATAAAGCACTTCAAATATTATTCGTTTTTGCAAATTGTACATTGTGGATATTAAACAGAATTTGTCTAATTTTATTTGTAATATAAATAATGGTTTACATGCGCTTTAATAGGTAACCAAATTTTCAGAAGCTTCTTACATCTTCGACCTTAATAAAGTTTTCAGCCAATATACTAATCTCTTCCATTTTATAAATTACGTATGTTATTTTCAAAATTAGGAGTATATTACAATGAGCAATTTGTATCAATCAAGTAAATTAATTAAGCAACATGGACTTCGGCATAAAAAGGTAATTTGCTCTGGCCGTGTCTAGCGAACAAGATATTTTATCACGCAAGGTGCAAACCACAGAGCCAGGTTTCGCGCTGTTTTAATGTTTACAATGTAGTCTTCAGTGTTCGCTGCCAGCTTGTGCGTTCACAGAGAGTATACTAGTTCGTTCAACTGTTTTCTCTTGAGAAGGAGGGGGTGAAGAAGGTTGCATGTCAAGAAAAGTTACTGACTCGGGTTAGTTCACAAGCCCTGGCAGGAGGAAAATATCCTTTTAAATTGTGGCCCACGTTGCATTAATAATTACTTGATTCTTGCAAATTGTTGCAAGGTCGCATGTCAAGACGAGAAGTTGGCCGAGTTTTTAGTTCACAAGCCCTGGCAGAAGGAAATTATCTTTTTAAGTTGTGGCCCACGGTGCATTATAAATTACTTGATTCTTACAAATTGCTGATTATAATATACCTCCATTTTGAAAACATATTTTTAAAAATGGAAGAGATTCGTATCTTAGCGGAAAGCGTGGTGAAGATCGAAGATGTAAGTAGTTTCTGTAAATTTGATTACCTACTAAACTGCCTGTGAACGTTCCTGTACATTGCAAATGAAATTAGACGAATTCTGTTTATTATCAACTCCGTATAATTTGATTTAACGAAGTTTAATACTTTAATTCAGTTTCTATATATTTGGCCAGAGTATGATTTTGAGAGACAGCTTTATACAATAATCCTATAATTAATTTGTATACATTTATACAGAATTTGTTTGGAAATTTGGAGAAATTTTTTTTCTCTACACAGTTTAGCCTGAGGATGGGGAAAAATGACTTCCCTGAAATGTCGCTCTGAAATTTCCAAACAAACTCTGTATATATGTATATAATTAATAATAGGATTTTTGTATAAAGCTGTCTGTCTAACTCTTGTGGCCAAATACATAGAAAGTGAATTGAAGTGAATGACAGCAATTTTCTGTATGTGATGTTTAATATTTCAACTGCTTTATGATTTGTGTTGCTACAAGTAGGATTTGGCTATTGAAGTTACATGTTTCCTTTAATGTTATTAATTGTTGTTTTATTCTGTTATCTCCAGGTTAAAGAGGAACGAGTGAGCATTAAGGAGGAGTGCAACTGGAGTTGTATTGTAAGTTTCAATGTATAGTTCCATTCTGGAATAGTGTTGGTGACTTTGTGAGATTACTTTATGTATTTTGTGACCAGTACCAAGTGTCACAGATGCAAAAATCAATTTAAAATTGTTTCTTTTGCCAGCTTAAAAATATAAAATCTTATTTTCATCTTTAGAGGGCTTCAAAACTCCATATTTAAGCAAGCCTGTGATCGGTCTTACTATGCTTGTGTGCGTTTTGTGATTGTTCATTGTTGCCTAATCTATGGCAATTCATTCAAAGGAAGTGTATCCTAGATGTTCCAGTAGCAAATTGTACAAATAATAATCACATCCCAACGTCGTCATTGTTGTAAGCCCCTGTTTATTGAGCCAGGAATGTCATTGCCCTACCTTGTGATTTATAACAGTGTTTTTTATAAAAAACGACTTGATCATCAGGGGGAATGTATTTTCATCCAAATCGCATGGCGGTAACACTCCACACAGGAATCACAATCATGAGTTTTCAGTGTTAATGGCTAACTAAATAAAATTAACTTGTAATAAGTGCATTTTTTTAGACAACCTTACATTTTTGAACAATTGCAGTCGATGTGAGTGTGTATCCAAAAAAGTGTTTTCTGCCATATAAGTTTCTGTACAATTACAAATTGTATGTGAGAATCTGAAAGGAAAATAATATTCATTTTAACAGTGATACTTAATGCATTAATTTTCATTTGTGTAATGTCTGTTATAAGAATTTTACCTCCACTTCTTGTCCAATGACCTCTGTATCAGTCAGGTTTTTTGTCTAATTTCCATTGAGCAATAGCTGAGGTACTCTTGTTTTCTCTGGTCATAAGTGATGTTGCACTCTGCCCGTTTCCTTAAGCTCGCGGAGGAATATAATTATTACGCTTATCATTCTTTATCATCTTGTGTCTGTGAATTGATTCCTGCAGTAGAGCACAATAAGGCTTAAAAGCTAAAGTTCTTTAGCTGACTTGCTTATGCAGATAGTTTTTATTGCACAGGAGTGAATATTTTCTTTTGCATTTTTGTCCATAGCATTTGTGGCTTTCTGAATTCATGATTTAACTTATTAAAGTGTGTGAGAAATTTACTCTGTAAAAACTGTTTTCAAAGTATCTATTGTACATCTTTCTATGCTCAAAATTTTCTTACCTGGCATCTACTGGCTTCCTAGAGAGCAAGCGATGAATTCCTAGTCTTCATAGAACTATTGATTGTCTAATCAAATTTTTGAGAAAGATGAGTTTCTCAATTTAATTCGTTTAGCTTAGATATTACAATAAATGTACCTACTCAGTTCTCAGTTAATTCCCTGAAGGCAATTGATCAAATAACCTTCCCAAAGCTTTGCTTCCGTTGTGGCTTCCACATCATCACTGCAACAACCACACATTACTTCTTACAACTGACTTCTTCTTACAGGCAGACATCTATAATGAAGACCCCCCTTAACATTTAGCAATTAAGACAACCCACCTGTGATAGAAATTTTAATAATGATAGCGTCCTGAGTGTTTTTCACTAAAACATTCAATACATACATAACAAAGTTGAACAACTTGAGACAATTCTAGAAGAAGCGTAGGAGTCATTACTGAACATGGTCTAAAGTATAATGAATTTAATAGGATTAACTTGTTCAACTATCAACTTCATGAATGTTTCTGTAGAGAACTCAATCAAAGTGGTGGTGGTGTAATAATAGCGCAAAAAAACTTAGGTTGAAAATCAATAGACTGATTAGAGACAAGTACTGCAATGACTTTTGAAGTAGCAGGTGTAGATGTAAATACAATGAAAGGGAACATAAAAATAATAGGCAATTATAGATCCCCAAATTCTACTGTTAATGACTTTCTACTCTGGTTTGAAGAACTTTCCATTAATCTCTTAGGAAACCACAATTGTAAGCTAATTATTTTGGCATATTGAACACAATGAACTACATGATTTACTAAAGTGCTCAATCTTCATGATGTACAGTTGGGGCAACACAGTGTGTAGTCTTGTGGTGTCTAGTGTTACAACCCATTCCAGCTCTACCATAGACCACATCATTACAAACATTGAAATTAGTAAGTGCTTTTCTCATAATATTGATTTTCATCTATCTGATCACACTGCACAAATCATTGAAATAATCAATTGCCCCATTAGTTTTGAACTTCTTAAAATATCATTCACCCATGACACAAGTGATACTAAACTCCATTTGCTAAATGCATGTCTCATAAAAGAGGAGTGGACTGAAGTACTCAATAGTAATGAAGTCAATGAGAAGTGGATCTTGTTCCTTAGTACATTGAATTGTCATTTTAATATTGCATGTTCCATTATTAAGAGGCAAATGAATATAGTGAAAGAAAAACAACAAAATGAACCCCCATAATGAAATTCTTGTTCTCAGAAATAAAATGAAAAACATACATGACCTGTTCACAGATACTAAGAACCCCTTAATGGATCTACAAAAGAAATGTATCAGAATCATTTTCAAACTGAATCCATGACAGTTCTGTAAAGATTTCTTTATTAAATGTGAATTACTGACTTTTGTAGCACTCTACTCTTACAAAGTATCTACTATTGAGAAATAATCAAAATCAATACTTTGTGAGTAATAATGAGGTACAGAACTATTATATTTGAGGTCGTAGGGACTATCACAGGATATTCACTAGGAAATCTTCAACTAATAAAGATTCTTTCTGCATTGCAGCTCAGCTTTGTAATAATGTCCCAGTTACCATAAAATTAGCTGATGATAAATACTTCAAAACATGGCTTAAAGGCCATCTTATTAGTTTGTGTCCATATAAGATATCTGAACTGCTTTAACTTTTCTGTTAATTAAAATCATGTTCCACTATAAGAGTGACCACTCTGTTCCCGTGAGTCGGTTTCAATAAGACTTTTATTTAAGATATTTTTTTTTTTATATATAAGACTTGAATTTTATACTTTTTATGACTTAAATTTTAATATACTGGTAATTAATGTTTGGAATTCATCAGTACCGCCCTTGAAATTTTGATTGAGCTAATCTTCTTTTTGGAACAAAGGACTAGATTCATGAATAAAGCCATCAGTAGAGAAAGTTTATATCAACAAAAGGAATATCTTCCCGAAAAATATATGAAAGAAGCTATCCCAAGGAGTCAATGATTTTACTTTAATCTTGTGCATTAATATCATATTCCCAATTTCTGCATAATAATCAATATCCTGTGTCAATAGTGGTATCAGAAATATCAGTCTATGTAGTTAACAACAGATGGTAAACGTCTTCAGTTATTATTGTATTGTTAACACAAATACGTGATGTATGAAACATACTAGAAAAGACTAGATCTAGACATATCCTGTGGAAGTTTGAGGTTGTCTTGTACTGATAAAAATTTAAGAATGTTATAATTTCAGACAGTATGTTCACTGTATTCCTAGTTCAAACAGATGTATTGTTATTATTAGGAAGAGGATTTGTGTGCCCTAAAAAATCTTGAATTAATCCAATAAAAATATGCATTTGTGACCTAAAAATTTGAAATAAGTTCTGTAATATACAATAAAAATTAACAATATATCATTTCCTATATAAACATTTCTTGATGAAATTCAGGAAGAGCATGCTTGGAATGAGAAGATATATATTTTTGTGCAAATATAAACACCTTACTTTGGAGGAGAAATAATTGAAGAAAATATTCTCTTTAGCAAAGTACATTGTATATTTTGTTGCGTTTCATCTGCCTCGTTTAAAATTCCATCAAGAAACATCCTACATTTGCAGAAGTGTTTTAACATCTATAGAAAAGAAGAAAAACGCAAACTGTGACATGCTAATTCTAATCAATGAACGCTCTCAAAAAATGGTAGCTTCTCTGAAAAGATTTGAGTTATAAGTCTTTATTTTAACAAAATATGGAAATCACTCCCCTATAATTCCATGACTATGCGCCAATAGAAAAAATCAGACAAATACGCAGAAACATGTTACTCTACATAGCGTCTAATACTTCACTAAATGTCAATAAATTTCACATAGCAATGCCTTGAAGCAGTGGATGAAAATATGCAAAATCATCGAAATCCGGTCTCTAGTTATTATAGATGAATGTGCTTCATTGTGTACTACAAACACACCAGGTTACATTCGGGAGATTAAAGTCATCGAATAACATCCCTTTTTTTTTTTTTTGCTGATATTTTTTAGGAATATAACAGATAATTTTCTCTTGTCATCACAACACTTGTTTCAGTCAATTCTCTTCTCTTAGATGCCACATTTGTAATATACACTCGTTATTTGTAGGAGGTAGCTGAATGCAGTGCACTCCCATGTCCTGTGAAGAAAGAACACGATTCAGATGAAGTAAGTACAATTATCCTCTTTCTTTAATTACATAGACTTGCAATACAAACATTATTTGAGAAGTTACGTATCCGTTTTACTTTCTGATATACGTACTACGTATAAACGGAGTAATTATACGTATTATAGAGAAAGTTACGTAATGCGGCACGCAAAAACGGCGAATGCAATCACAAACATAAGCATAACACATAGACATAGACATTAACACAAGCGAAGAGTTGGCGTATTCACAATGTCGAACATAAACACAGGGGTTTCTATTGGTGAGACGCAGCACACGAAAAAAAGTCGACTTCGATACTCGATTTTGAGTTAACGAACATTGGCTCATTCCTTATGTCTGACATAAGCATAGCACAGAAGCTTGAAGCTTGCAAGCTCTTAAGTTAACGTCTTACGTGTTATGCTTATGCGAACGCATTGTGAATGAGTCCGCTTACGGGCGTAGTCCTAACTTTTATGTTAACGCCATGCTTATGCTTATGTTTGCATTGTGAATGGGCCTTTAGTGGTCCTTGATGCCGAAAAACGGAAACAAAACGTCCGTCGTCCGTGAGAGTTCTTCCAACGCTTTCACCATTCGTACGATCTTTTCAAAATTGAAGAATCCCTTGCCGATCTGTCTTTAGTTGAAGCTTTGAGATTTTGAAAATCATTCTTTAAAATTAGGTTGTTATCTACATCAAGCCCTCCGGACGTTTCCAAAACTTCTCAAAAGCGGCTCCGAATTTTTTCTTTAAATTTCTTGTAAGAATAGAAGAACTAACTAAAAGTGGCATAGGTCCGATTTTCGCGGTTAACTCTGAATTTTCGAAAATTGCAAAATATAAGGGCAAAAGTTTGAGTTTTTTTTCGGCGTCTTCCTACATGTATAAAGTAGAAGATATTTACTTCAAATGAAATGTGTAGTCCATAAATAGTTCTTCCATTAAGGCTAAGTGCATTTTTTTTTTTTCAAAATTTTAGTAGTTTTCGTGCAATAGTTGCGATGTAAAAAAATTACTAAAAGATTTTCTCAAAATCGGCTCCAAATTTTTTTCTTTGCCATTTTGGTAGGGTTAGTGCCAAACGAACCCTATACAGTGACATAAACGAAATATTCCTCTGTTCATTTGTATTTTCAAAACTTACAAAAATGTAATTTTTTTACTTGTCTCTCACGTCTGTAAAATTTCAATTAGAGGCAATTTCTTCACGTCATTGAATACTAGCGGCCGGCTGCTCTAATCGGTAGTTTTTTGTGGTTTCTCCAATCAACACCAGGCGAATGCCAGAGCAGTACCCTACCGAACGGGCCACGGACCGGGCGCGATCTGTCCTTCCTCTTCCTTGTCCTATCCCTCCCCTTACACATACACTTACATAAAATGCACTACACTACCACATATTCCGGGAGACCGGTCGGGAGCTTAGAGCTTCTCGCGGCCGGGGCTGTGTCCCGCTGGTGGGAAAGTCCTAGTTAGGGGCAATCTCCACTAGCCGACGATAGGTCGGCGCTGGATATCGCCATCTCCCGAAAATAAATCATGCAGTACACCTACGGGACTATAGACTAAAGCATTTGACGCGCCTGGAAACACAATCAATCTTCGTTATTGTAATTAAGAGGATATGTGCTTTAAATAATATCATATAAGTTTTCTCGAAAACTCAACAGTTTTCTGTTATTATGACCACATAGTTCCGCATTTTCAGAAACGCTCAAACGCCGTTTTCTCAAAAATGGCCCCGATTTTTTTCTTCAAATTTTGTGTACAGAGAGTGAAAATGACGCTGTTTCAGATGACCCAAAATTCATTTTCGTGTAGTTTTTTTTCTTCAAAAATTACACAAATGTAATTGTTTTGAAATATATCTCACGTCGCTTATATGCACATTTCTATCGATTTGTATACATTATTGCATTTGTGATTGGAAGTGTTTCAAATGTGTTTAAATAAAGTTTTTCGAAAACAATAAATTCCTGCGAAAAAGAGCTTGAAATTCCGTATTTTCAGTTAAGCTTAATCGCTATTTTTTTTAAAACGGCTCCAAATTTTTCCATGAAAATTTCTATTTTGGGCGAGGTTTTGCTGTTCTTTAATACTCTTGAAGTAATATTTCGTTCTATTAAGAAAGCGAAAAGTTGAGAAATTGTCAACACAAAAAAAAGGTCTACGATAGATGGCAGCTGGAATGTGATGGGACAAGACCGTCAAGCCCGTCCACTACAAGAAAATAAAAAACTTTACTTACATGAAAGTCTGTGCAATTCTGTAGCACTTATAGTTTCATGATTATACATTTAATTTAAAAATCTGTTGTGTTCATTTCTAGTTGATGTACATTCTTTTTGTTCCCATAAAATAATTATGAATTTACACATGCATTGTTTTTCATAATCTTAAATCCATTGTTAATGCGTTCTCGCTGTGTTGGGAGTATTTCTCTGACGAAAATGTAGAGTATTCAATTTTATTTTGTCAAAAAGTCTGTGTGTTGTATGGAAAGAGTTATAGTCTCTCATATTCAGTTCCAGAATCGCACTTGTACTCTTTTGGTACTGATAGTTCGAAAATGAATAAAAGTGTGTATAAACAAAGTGTTAGCAACGTTTGAAACTAAGAAAATTTGTCTTCCAAGAAATAAAAAAAATTAGCATCAGTAAACAGAGTACAGATTTGATTCTGAAATGGTGCTAACAAAATAGCCACCACAGCTGGCACTCTTCTTTTACCAAATGTAACAGGAGAGCTTAATAAAACTTATGTGAAACTGCATTAATAGTTTATATTCGTTATTATATAATAGTTTATATAATAGTATATTGGAAGCCCTGAGCTGATAGAAACCGGTGCTTTGGATAGGCATTTTAAGGCTAAATGTACCGACACTAGTTCAATTTGTTACCACCACATGGCAGCACTAAAATAAGCAAAATTTACTAGACTGATAACGTCTGAACAAATTGTCCGATTTTCGATCTGTAAACGGCAGTGGACTCCTTTTTAAAATAGAATTTACGCTTCGAAGCCGTTTTTTCAAAAAAGATTTACAAAATTTTTTTAATTTTTTTCTCATTGGGGGAAGAAATTAAAAAATGTGGGCTTATAGCGCGATGTCGTGATTCCTGAATCCAACGCCGTGTCAGTCATGCATATCGAATGAATAGAAGCGGCGTAAAGTGAAATTTGGAACACGCCTTGCCCCCCCCCTCCCGCCCCACGCAGTTGCGTCACCCGACCCTTCTGGGCCCTCCCTCGACGCGGCCGAACGGCACCTCTCTTCCGCTGGCACTACCATAATCGGTTACCACAAAACCACATATACCACCATTTAGAACTATTTAATTGCTAATTAATTACGCAAAAATTAATTTTTTTGCTCTTCAAACTTTTGCGAAATGAATGGTGAGCTAGCGGAAGATTTCGCTGGTTCAACCACAATTAGTTACCACAAAACCAAATACGCCAACTTGTAGAGCGATTTAATTGCTAAATAATTACGCAAAAATTAATTTTCTTGCTCTTCAAACTTCCGAGTTAATAATTATAAACTAGCACTTCCGGTTTCCGCTGGCACTACCACAAACGGTTACCACAAATTCATATTTGCCAACTTGTAGAGCGATTTAATTGCTAATTAATTACGCAAAAATTAATTTTCTTGCTCTTCAAACATCCGAGTAGGCCTTGTATGAATGGTGACACATTATCAAATATTCTCCTGAACTTTTATATTTAAAGAGACTTATCTTACTTGGGTGTGTTAATATATCATTGATTCGGACTATTAATTGATAACAAACAAACAAATCAATTAACATCAGTGCCTCGATCCTCTGCAAGGAGGATATGTCCTTTCAAACAACCAGTTCACAGAATGTTGCTAGTATTGCTTCCATTGGCACACTTCAAGATAATACTTGTATACAACAGAATGCTGAAATTCAAGGTTCGTTAATGGTTACTGAAGATATTGTTCAACACCAGAATAACCAACATATACAATCTGCAAATGATATTTCAACAATTCCTGGCGTATATTATCAAAACAACTATGGACTTCACAGAACATCAGCAACATTTGATTCTTCATTGCCTATGCCTCAAGACCAAACAATTAATTTATTTAATTCATCAACTCATGTACTTTAACAAGGTGAATTTACAGAATTACTTCCAGTTAACTCGATCCCTCACAATCTCCCACCAGCAACTACTTCGTTAAATTGTCAAGCTAATATTCCTATACCATCATCAACACCTCAATCCAAAAGTGAGTCAAAAACACAGAAAAGAGAAGGTTCTTCATTACTACAACAACTAGGTAAAAGATCTACAACCTTTAATTTCATCACGACTACAACGGGAATTCCACTTCAAAATAAATATGGACTATTAGCAGATCTACAGGACACTAATGAAGAACGTCCAATAGTTTCAATTCCCCCTATAATTGTTTCAAATGTTTACAACTTTAGTAATTTTCTTAAAGATATAAAAAGTAATGTTGAAAATGATTTCACAACAAAAACTATTAAAAATAATGTCAAAATTAACTTTCAATCAATTGAAGATTTTAGAAAATATAAATCATTTTGTGATACAAACAATATTCAATATTACTCTTATCGTGACCCTACTATTAAAACAATCTCCGTTTTATTAAAAAATATACCTATTACTTACTCAAATGAAAGTATTTTCAATGAATTATTGAAACTTAACTATCCAGTGCAAAAGGTATACAGATTATTTAACAAACAACGTGAACCTATAGAAATTTGCTCAATAGAACTTACTAAAAGTCCAGAAGCTTCTAAAATCTTCAAATTAGATAAAATTTTTCATAGTGTCATAAAAGTTCAAGCAAAATTATCAAATAACCAACCAATTCAATGTAAGAGACGCCAAAAATTCAACCATACACAAGCCAATTGTAGATTAATCCCACGTTGTGTAAGGTGTACTGAAAACCACCATTATTCGAACTGTCCTCTTCCAAAATCAACCCCTCCTATTTGTTGTAATTGCCTCGGAAATCACACTGCTAATTAGAAAGGTTGTCCAGTATATAAAGATTTACTGAAACCAAATCAAACTAATAATTCAAATTCACATATGTTAATAAATCAAAATTTGAATTTTACTCCTCCAAAATTAAATGCACAAAATTTTCCAGACTTACCGCAAACTCAAATCTTTCAACGTAACAATCCTATTCAAAAAATTCCTTCAAATTCAAATACTCATACACCTCCAATTTATAATCACAAATTACACAAATTCTCTTACTCTGATATATTAAAACAAAACCCTTCTACTTCAAATTACACAGCTTTAATTTCCAGCATAATTCAACAAATTATTTCTACACTTATTCCACAAATTCAAACATTATTACAAAATCTCCTACTCCCACTTTTAAATGGCCATTAGTAACAATAGAAATCTAAATATAACACTACTTAACTGGAACTCTAATGGACTAAAACGACGACAAAATATTTTTAATCACTTTCTATCATACCATAATATTGACATAGCATGTATTTCTGAGACTCATCTAACACCTAAAGAAAATATGTGTTTAAAAGGTTATAAAATTAATAGAAATGATAGAATCTCTGATCACGCTTCTGGGGGAGTAGCAATAATAATTAAGAATTCTATATTTCATCAACAAACATATTTGCCTACATCTGACATTTTAGAGTGTATTGCAGTAGAAATTAAAATAAATAATACCTTTACTCTTTATATTCCATTTATAAACCACCAAATAAACCATTTCCTACTCAAATTTACAACATCATTTTACAATCTTCTAATCCAATTATTCTCATGGGAGACTTCCAACAGCAAAAACACTTCTTGGGGTTGCAACTCAACAAATCCTCAGGGTATTCGTCTACAACAATATATAATTCAAAATAATTTAGACATTTATGCTCCCTTTGAACCAACCTATTACTCTAATCACAACAATATAATACCAGATATTTTAGATATAATAATTACAAAAAACGTTAATTTACAATTCTTTCAATCTCCACTTCCTGAATTAGATTCTGACCATCACCCTGTTAAAATATGTTTTAATTCTTCACTATTAAAAATTAATTATCCTCTTCATAACATGCGAATAAACTGGAATACATATCGATCATACATAGAATCAAATTTTAACTTCCCAAAAAACTTAGATAATACTCAAAAAATTGTTGTAGAAATCAAAAAGTTTACTAAAATAATTCTAGATGCATATAAATATTCTAGTACATACATTAAACCGTACATATATACTCGATCTCTCCCTATAAATATCTTAAATCTTATAAAATCCAAACATAACCTAAGACGATTCTGGCAACAAACTCGTCGCCCTGACATTAAAAGAAAAATCAACAAGTTATCACGCATTATCAAATTACGTATAGACGAATATGAATTAGACAAATTTCAAAATTACATTGCACAAATACATCCTAATAGCAGACCACAATGGTCAACAATTAAAAAATTAACAAAATCTTATTCCCCTATACCAATATTAAATAACGGCTCTATATCTGCCTATACTGATTTTCAAAAATCAAATTTAATTGCAAATCACTTAGAAAAGTCTTTTACCCCTAACCCTATTATAGATCAAATATTTAATAACGAAGTTGAATCTTTCATCTCTTCTCCACTTTATTCAGTCCCTTCAAAAATAAAATTTATTTCTCCTGTAGAAGTTCAAAACATAACACGAAAATTGAATATTCACAAAACATCAGGCTATGATTCTATTACAAACAAAATGATAAAAGAACTTAATTTACAAATTTTATCGAAGCTAACAAATATATTCAATTCAATGCTTCGTATTTCTTATTTTCCACAATCATGGAAATTAGCCTACGTTATCCCCATATGTAAACCAGGCAAGGATCCTCATCTTCCCTTAAACTACAGACCTATTAGTCTCTTATCTTCATTATCAAAAATTTTTGAAAAACTATTACACTCTCGTCTTTTATCCTACATTAACTTAATACAAGCTATTCCAAATTACCAATTTGGTTTTCGTTCTCATTATTCGACTTCTCACCAATTACTACGTGTTTCTGAATTAATAGCTGAAAACTTTCATCAAAAGGAACATACAATTGGAATTTTCTTGGATATTGCCCAAGCATTTGGCAAAGTTTGGCATTCAGGATTATTATATAAATTACATTCAATAGGAATTCCCATATATTTATTCAAAATAATAAAAAGCTATTTATATAATCGTAAGTTTTGTGTCAAAATTAACACCTCTTATTCAACTTCTCGTCGCATCTTTTCAGGGATTCCTCAAGGATCGACTCTCTCTCCTTTACTTTTTAATATATATATGTCAGATATTCCACACCTTCCTTTTACCACCATAGCGCTGTATGCAGATGACACTGCACTTTTTTCGTATCCCAAAAAATTGCATAATGCCTGAAACACTCTTCAAAATTCTTTAAATTTATATATTAAATGGACTCAACAATGGAGAATAATAATAAATCCATCTAAAACACAAACAAAAATTTTCACACTTTGCATACCTACTAATCCCCCATGTCTCAAAATAAATAATATAACTATACCCTGGATAGAAAATCATATTCCAATTAAATATTTAGGACTCTATTTCGATCGTCAATTAACTTGGAAAACTCATATTCAAAATATTGCAAATAAAACTTACCAAAAAATATCAAAATTATACCCACTAACTAATAAATTTTCAAAATTACAAATAGATTGTGGTATATCAATATTCAAGGCAATAATAAGACCATCACTTACATATGCATGCCCAATTTGGTGTAATGCATCTGCGTCAAACATGAAGAAAATACAAACTATTCAAAATAAATTTTTACAGAGAATTCTAAAGGCTGAATGGTTCATCTCCAATAGACAAATCCACAAAGAATTACAAATAGAGCCAATTAAAACATTCATCACTAACCAATCCTCCAAATTCTTCAACTGTTTAAACGATTGTCCTGTTCATCAATATTTCGATCTGGGAAAAAATTATCACGTTAAACGAATTCGATCCCGCTTCCCCAAAGATATTTTTCACCCCCCATAAATAATTGTCTACAATAACTACTACTCAATAAAACCTTCTCTTAAAACTCTAAATTTATTATAAAAATTAAGCAATAGTTATTAAAATCAAACTTTTATTCGTAATTACTTTTAAAATAAAATCATAATTATCTTAATTATGATATTAATTTCTGGCATCTCCAAAAAGGTTATGTATACATTTATTCATCATCCTGAAAAATTTGTAAAATTGAACAGGAAATAAATATATTAAAAAAAACAAAAAAACATCCGAGTAATTAATTGTAAATTGCCGGGCAACGGTTGGCTTCGTGACGTCACGGGTGAGGGGTGGCCATGAAGGAGCATTCCAGGTCGCAGCCGTCGCGCCGGCGCACGGTGGGGTATTTGGCCGATTTAGGCGGCCAAAATTATTTTCGCTGTTTAATTGCTTCTGAATGTGCCACCTTTCTCATTCGTGGCTTTTTATGTGATATGAAAGAGATTTTGTTAAGAAAAAATAAGTTTGGATCTCTTTCTTTGTTTATAAATACAACCCCAAGAACAGAGCTCATTTCAGGGATACCATATGTTTGGGCTGAACTAAATACAAAATATAATATAATACTTTTATTAATACGAAAAAACAATAATCTTTAAAGAATACAATAAATTATCAAAAATACAATAAATAATAAAGAAAAGCTCACAAATCTAAAGAAATTTCAAAATGAAACTACATTCTTTTATTGGATCTTTGGTAATATGCAGTGATATACAGTAATATAATTCAACTAATTGCTTTGTTGATAAAATTTGAGTTTCACGTAGAACACAAAATATTGCAAAATAGTGATAGAAAAGATATTTATAACTGATATGGTTCTTCATCCGAAGATAATTGTAGTTCTTCTGAACATTCATTATCTTCAGCATGAGTAGCATCTGGATACAGATATGTAGTTTCAGCTGGAAGTAACATAGCCAAGGTTTCCTTTAGAAAAGGCCTCTTGATTTTTGGAGGTATTGGCCTCATGCCAGTAATGAGAGGATCAGAACTTAATAGTAGTCTGTTAAGCACGTCTAGGTTGCAAGATATCCTGGAAAATTTTCTTGCGTAATTTTGACGGTAAAGTCGAAAATGTTTATTACGAGCTTCAGCAGCCTCTTCCGAAAGTAGACCCATTGGCAAAAGGGCATTCTCCACCACAATAGCACCATGTATTAGTAGCTTGTGAACTGTTGGCGTCATCGGATGCCATGGATATAACTGAATATATAACTTAGCCGTCTCCATTGTATATTCTTAAAATTTTCCTATGTTAATGTTATGTCCAGAAGATAACGTTTGCAATATCACTTTGAAGCGATATATTAGTGCGAAATCAATGCTGGTAATTTCTGATGGTAGTTCTGGGTCCATGAAAAATCTTCTACTAATATTACCGTCATTGGTATTGCCCAATCCCGGCTTAGGTACATCTACAATTAAACCCATTTTATTTTTCAAGTTCTCTTGGATTTGTAGCTTTCTCTGCTTCACTAGTGCTTTTTCATTGTCTGATTTCATCTGCCATTTTTTAACAGGGAGTTTATATGAAAGATGTAATAAACTTTCAAATAGGCGAATTCTAGCATGTAAGATCGATAATCCAAATTTCAATGTTTCTGGTTTAACTTGTATTTTGACTGATAAATTGTTGAAATCTTTACTTGTTGAACCACAAATATAACATCTCATTGTGGAAGTTGTTTGAGTAGCAGCATTACATACTTTTGCATCGATCATGGTGAGCATCAGAGTGTGTTTGACTGAGAACAATTTGTCTGCCAATGTCACTTTCGTGTCTTGCAGCAAATTTATTGAATTTTGCACATGGTGAATTTCTTCATTTGTTATGTCCGTGGATTCTTTCACAAATCT
Organism: Teleogryllus occipitalis; assembly: GCA_011170035.1. NCBI lineage: Eukaryota > Metazoa > Arthropoda > Insecta > Orthoptera > Gryllidae > Teleogryllus > Teleogryllus occipitalis. The sequence continues at coordinate 85,928 of BLKR01003119.1, forward strand.
TATTCTGATAGGACGGCAATAACGTGGCGAAGACGGTTTTGGATTTTGCCAGATCAACTTCTTATTTGTGCTACAAATTAGTCGAAGTGGAACAAAAGAACTCTGAAATATATGTGCATCAGAATCAGCATCATTCAGGAATTTCTGCTCATATTGAGCCTGTTGTGAACCATCACAGCCCCACTTGCAAATTAACATTAATGAGGTACATTCTTCTTCTCTTAAAGTTTGTACAACCTCTTCTTAATGCATCAACAATCGAGTAACAGTATGATCAAGCAAATTTTGTAAATTGATTGCAGCACAATTTTCAGTCACATGATACGATTCCTTATCTGGATAACAATCAATTTTTGCCTTCTGAAGTATACTATAACAAGGATATAGTTTCCTATTACTGCTTCTAATTATTTCGTATTGCCTCCTTGACAGATCAGCTTCAACAATCAGAGCTAGTGCACTGAGTGTCGTTAGTTGTGTTTTCCTATCCTCTAAACTAACAGAATATGCTGTCTTGTATTTTCCAGCTCGTTTAGGAGAACATGTGATTTCCTTGACAATTTTAGAAGCGTCTCTTTTTCCTGTAACACCTAATGTCAACCGGGTAGCATAAGTTAGTATTTCTGAATCTGTCGTATGTCGTAAATCTTCCGTTCTTCTCTTGCTTCTCTCACTCAGATCTTCAAATCTTTTCTTTGGTCTGCCGGGGCGGTTGACTACTTTAGGTATTTCAAATGTGCCATTGAGCCAATCACAATTTTTTTAACAAACACATCTTCTTTCTTATGTGCTGCAGACCACCTTCGTTTCATATCAGATTTAAAATATGAAAATTTATGCTTTATTTCCTTTATTTGTTTGTCAGAATAGTTTTCTTTACGTAACAAATAATTCTCTGTAAATTCCAATTTTTCGTTCACATCTTGTAATTTTTGTTGCTGCATCATGTTAAATAACTTTCTTCGAGTAAATACGTTGATGCCCGAATGCCCTAAAACGAAATTTGGAGGAAATTAAAAAGTAAATAAACTCATGTAAGAAAATCCGTAAATCGCACTCGTACGTAATTGACTGTATATCGTGCAAAACCGCGCGAATCCGCGGTTAACTTTTACTAATTTGTAAAATAGAAAACGTAACCCTTTCATTGCACCAAAAATTGTTACCCGGAAACCCCCGGAAGTACACTAATTTAACTACATTTATTAAAATTTGCTTCATTAAAACTTGAAAAGCTCTATCTCAACTAAAATAATTAAAATCTGCACGAAAATACACATCACGTGTACATACTTACCTGCTTCATCAGTCTCCATGGCTATTCACTTCAAAATCGAAACGCAGTAGACGCAATTCACTGTGAGACTGAAGCCCGCGCAGGAGACAAGAACGAACAGGCGCACTTCACAAGTGGACAAGTTCTGACAAGTTGCGCCTGCCGTTAAAATTTGTGCAGCTGGTTTTTCCCTGACCTTTTAGCTTTACAAAGAGGTATTTTTTATTTGTCTGGAATGAAATTTGAAAATTTGACTCTTGGCCGCCTAAATCGGCCAAATACCCCACCGTGCGGCGCCTCTGCCCGCCCGGCTGACTGGCAAATTGAAGTGAAATACACGAACTGGCCGAGAACTGACTTCGATATTGAAAATTATGCCAGTACTTTTGTTATGTTCATAAAGGCCTTCCAAGTACTTTGCTAATGTTCGCTGAATGACCGTAAGCGTGTCCTAATCTACGGTATGTTGGAAAATACTTGGGAATCTTAGTACGTTCTGTGATATCGAGTTAGAAATTTATTTTGTTCACATTGTATTGTTTCAATTGTGTCGGGCTATATTGCAAAACATTGCCTATGTGACATTAACCCCTTACAGGCTTATAGCAGAAGTGTTTGTACACGTGACTGTACATTAAATATAACAATGTACATTAAGAGAAATCTAATGAAATTAATATTTAATGTATTATAATATTGGTATTTTCATGTAGAATTATGATGAATGTGTAATATTAAAACTGATATTATTGACATAGACAAAATAAATAAAATAAATAATAAAATATTTTATTGAACTTCTGTGTAGTTTGTGTTCAGAATTATTTAAACAGTACCTCTCACTTATTATTACATTTATTATGGTCAATAACAAAAAATACGTCTATCATATTTAATACTTATTTAATATTTGTCTTTAATTTTTATGTATATTTTTTGGTTTTAATATTTTTACTTTACACATCTTAATTTTTTACTAGCTGCACAGCAGTGAAGTTTTTAATTCTTCTAGGTCTTTGAAAAAGTTGGTTTATTTCTTAAGGCTTTATTACATTGCCAACGATTCAACAATGCTGAATTGACCTTATCGGGGCTCACACCAGACCTGTATATTGTGGATTACGTACTTCAACTCAAGTTAGTTAAAACTACAGTGATTTCAAAAAACAAATACTTCGACTACTCTGTCATTACACGTCTTTAAGAAATAAAGAACACTATTTGGAAAAGGGGCAGGCAGATAGTTTGTAATGGAATACTTTAAAGGAGTTTGAATATAGATATTTTGTGTCGACTATGTCATGAGGTGCAAACATATGTGATGAGTAGAGACCAAAAAAAACATGTAGTATGAAACATCAAAATATGTACATAAATATGTAATGAAAAACGGAAGAATATGTAATATCGGATATAATATGTAACATTAAAATACTCTTAGTTATTAAACATCGAATGTTTAGGCACTAAAAAATCGTCTTTTTGGCGCCTAAAAAGGCGCTGAAAAAGTCAAGAATAAGGAGAAAAAAGGCACTGTCTTAAAGAGTCATACACAATAAAATGGAAAAATTGTATTTTTCGTCTATATTATTTTGTAAATTTAAATGCACAAAACCAGTTCGTATATTTTAATGTAAAACTAGATTTACACATTTACAACTCTTCTACATTTTATTCTTAATAGTTTCCATTAACCAGTAATATTTACATATTACCAGTAACTTTTCAAGGATCACAATTTCAAATTTTCGACGACTGGGAGACAAAATCAGTTTGAATGCGGAGAAGGATATCTGAACGATGTGACTGGCATATAATAATAATAATAATAATAATAATAATATTTATTGAGTCACAAATACAATTACAATCGTGTATGACGAGTCAAATATGTTGTATATGGAGGGAGTACAATTGCATGCATCTTCTTGGATGCAGCGAGTGAAGTTACATTTATTGTCCAGATGCAAAACAAGGGGCCATCTCAGCATTTGCTCAAAGGACCAGGGAAAACGGACAAAAAACCTGATCAAGATGGGGTCTTTGGCCTAAAGGCTATGCTACAATACTTGTTACAGATATATTAAGATATTACATAGTAGATAATTATTTTTAACAGCAAAGTAGCTAAACATTTAACTTAATTTAATTTAAAATAATTTAACATTTCAAGATTTGTAGTTTCATTGTTCAAAATAACATTTACTTGGAATAATGATTTTACTGCTACTACTTATAATAATAACAATAATAATTATATTAATAATAATATTAGATAACATTTCTTATAAATTAATAATAGTAATGGCAATGCTAATAGTAATAATAACAGTACATGGTATCAATTATGGTAACAGCTACATATCATTTAACAGTATTAGGATATTCCTTGATTAAATCTTGAAATGGTGGGGAGGAGGAGGCAGGTTATGGCCAGGTTTTTTCTATTTCTACACCTAGTCCTACTGCAGCACCTGAAATCACATTGGACATATTAGTCATTGAGGTATTCCTGAACGCTATAAAAAAGTTTTTCCCCAAGGAAGTGTTTGAGTTTATTCTTGAAGTTGTGTAGGCCTGTTGTGTTTCTCAGATGTATTGGTAATTTGTTGAAGAACTGTATACCTGAAGAGAATGTACCCTTTTGGTATAATGTGCTTGTACACATTGGTTGATGAAGGTTACATGCTTGCCTTGTGTTATAGGAATGTAAACTTGAGTTAAATTTGTAAAGTGTGTCATTGTTTAGTAGATTTTTCTTTACAAACATGATAACTTCATAAATGAATATACAAGGCAGTGGTAGTATGTTAAGTTTTTTGAATTGAGGTCTGCAGGACTCTGTTCTTTTTGTATTTGTCATTGTTCGAATGATTCTCTTTTGTATTTTGAATGTTTGTTTAGCCTCTGGTGCTTGGCCCCATATTATTATCCCGTATTTGAGAATAGAGTGCACATTTGCAAAGTACACTGTTCGTGCTGTCTCAATGGTGCTGTTTCTTATTATTATTCTAAGAGCATAATTAAGTTTGTTCAATTTAGAATTAATATCTTCTAGGTGTGAGTTCCATTTGAGGTTGGACTGTATGGTGATTCCGAGAAATTTTGTTTTCTGCGCTTGTGTGATGCTGTTTCCTTCTAATGTTAAATTTGGTGAGTATTGTTGTGTTGAGTGGGAGTTGTGGAAAGGTATTGTGATTGTTTTGTCTTTGTTCAGGATTAGTTTGTTGTGGTGGATCCATTGTATTAATTTGTCGATGGCTGGATTGGCTTTGTCTTGCAAAGCTTTGGTTGTTCTTTCTTTGAATATTATATTAGTGTCATCAGCAAAAAGTACGGTTGTGTTGTTTTCCATTATTGATGGCAGGTCATTTACAAACATAAGAAATAAAATCGGGCCTAGTGTGGATCCTTGCGGGACCCCATGTGTCACATCCCTTGGCTCGGAGTGATGATTATTTATTTTGTTGTCTTTTTGGTAAGGTAATACTACTATTTGTTTTCTGTCTGATAGATATGATTTTATCCACTTGTAAGCAATTCCTCGGATTCCATAAGATTCTAATTTTGACAATAGAATACTGTGATCTATCGTGTCAAAGGCTTTTGACAGGTCAAGAAAGAGACCAACAGGAATTTCTTTTTGTTCTAATGCCATGAGGATTTCATTTACAAAGGTGAATAAAGCAGTTTCAGTTGAATGATTGTCCCTGAATCCATGTTGTGAGTCAGTGATAATGTTACAGTGTATCAAGTAGCTTTTTAACCTTTCATAGAAGAGCTTTTCTAATATTTTTGAAAAGCCTGACAAGAGTGAAATTGGTCTATAATTCATTACATCTTGCTTGTTACCTTTTTTGTGTATAGGTTTAATTACTGCAGTTTTAAATATGTTTGGGAAGGAGCCAAGAGTTAGTGATTGGTTGTATAAATATGTTAATGGTTTGATGATATATGGAGCAATCTTTTTTATTAAGAAGTCAGGAATGTTGTCTATCCCAGCGGATTGTTTATTTTGCATTTTGTTTATAATTTGAAGTATTTCCTTCTCTGTTGTTTCTGTGATGTACATGCTAGAAAGCGAGTTTTTAAAGAAAGGTGGTGGTTGTAGAGGCGTAGTGTTTGGTTTTCTTGTTTGTAGTAGTCTACCAGCAATCTCAGAGAAGTGTTTGTTGAATATATTGGCTGTTTCATTAGGGTTTGTTATTCTTCTGTTTTCATGGACTAGTTCAACATTTTGTGTTTTGTTATTTGCTGGTAATGTTTTTTTTACAATATTCCACATAGCTTTTGTTTTATTTTTGGATTTTTTTATGTATTCATCATTTGACACTTGTTTGGCCTTTATTATAACTTTTTTGAGTATAGCTGTATATTGCTTATAGTAGTTTACTATTTGATGATTGCACGAGTGTTCTTTTGTGAGTGTATAAAGCTCTCTTTTTCTTTCACAAGAAATTTTAATACCTTTTGTTATCCATGCTTTGCTGTTTTGTGTGTTATTTGTTTTGTGATACTGTAGTGGATGTGTGATGTTGAAATAGTGTTTGATTGTATTAAAGAAAGTGTTAAACTTTAGGTTGATGTCATCTATTTCATATACCCCTGGCCATGATTCATTAGTTAGTAGTTGGATGAGCTTGTTTAAGTTTTTTTCATTATACTTCCTAGACTCCTTTATTAGGTTCACTTTAGGTGAGGTGGAATTTATTTTAAGAGTGAGTAATTGAGCATTGTGGTCACTGAGCCCTGTATCATTAGTGGTGACTGTGTATGTGTGTTTTGTTTTGTCTAAAAGGATTTGGTCTATTGCTGTTTGGGAGTCCTTTGTTTGCCTGGTTGGTGTGTCTATTACTGCATCTAGATTATAGGAGCGTATTAAGTTTATTAGTTTAATTCTTTCTTTTTCATGAGTGTTATTAGCTGTTGGTAGGAAGTTAATGTTTATATCACCACAGATTATGATAGAGTAATGAGCCCGCTTTGTTAATTTATCCAAGATTAATTCTAAGTTTTTTAAGAAAATTTGAAGATTTCCATCAGGTGCTCGGTAAATGCTTAGGAGGAAGATGTTCAGCTTTGGAATTTCTACAATTGAACATTCTATGTCTGAGTCACATGTTATTTGTTTGAATTCATTTACTTGTTTGGATTCACAGTTGTTGGCCAGATATATGCATGTGCCTCCATACGTATGATTGATATTGGTGCGTTTGTCCCTACGACAGAAGTAACCAGCCAAGTAGAAACCCGGTATTTGTGTCATTTTTATTTGATCCTCCGTATACAAATGGTTAATATGCACATTATTCCAATTACACATTTTTTATAAAATTTTTGAAAGAAATATTTGCTATTATATGAAATCCTCACATTCTATCATGCCCTTGGGGTTTCCATTAATTATAATTTCAAAATAATGAATTTTTGTATCAAAATGCCAATTTAAATGGAAATTAATTTCCACTGGGAACTATACAGAAACAATTATATTTCAAACAATTATTTGGTAAATATTTAACAATCTAATCCAGATATTCTAAATAATATTTGAAATGCAAGTCACATTGACTTTTACTTACATCAAAGTCATCCAGTGCAGCAGCCAGTTCTCCGGGCCCATCATATGGGTGTTGCGGGATGGCTGGTCCCTTGCCCTGGGCCACATCTGATATTGTGTTCACAGCCTCGCACACTTGCTTGAAGACATAGTCACGGTTGGCTTTGGCAGCAGCTAACTCTGGGTGGCGAACATATACCTACAAGAATATCCACTCTTCATACATAACTGCATTTCTTCATTAATATTTCAAGCAATGTATTTTAATAGCTCAATAAGAAACAATTAGGTATGGAGCAATAATATTAGCACTAGATGTAAGTAGGACATTAAAAAAATTTTGTCATTGATACTTCAGCTTAGCTACAAGTAAAAATGTTTTGAACCAAAATAGAAAATAGAATTATAAGCAAATAATAAAACAAACAATATTTTACAACTGCTGACATATACAAGTTAATGAAATCTACTATTGGAGAGTGAATTTTCAAGACAAACCTTTTAACAAATCTTAAAATTGTAATTGCTACAAAAAAGTTATTTGTGTTACCTTTGAGGCAGTGAGTAGCATTGTGGAATGTTTCTTGAGAACTGCTCGAGCTGCTGCAAGGTCATCTCGCAGTTGAGGATCTTTCAGTTCTTGCTGCCGCTTTGCAGCCTGACTCATGAGCTCAGTGGCATTGCGGCCAAATGCCTTAATATTGTCCAGAAGTTCCGATTGGCTAGAAGCATTCTTTAATTTTTCTAAATCATCTTCCACCTTTGAAAACACAGTAATAATTGTCAAAATCCCATTCCTAAGCTCTACAGAAATTAGGTTAACAAAATCATCTAGTATCATCTAGTCATCATATCATCTAGTAAGACATCTAATTCTTTTAGTTTAAAATTAACTTACAACACGCAAGGACTTCAATAATAAATGCACATCCACCATATCTGCCAAAATTAGAAGCCTAGTAACTGCAGAAAGCAAATTTCGAGCAGCGCGAACCATATTTCCTCTTTTGAGAGATGAGCAAGGATCATCAGCAAATTCTCGGGCTGCAATACTCATGGATTCACCTGCAAACCCAAATTTACATAAGCTGAGAAGAGATTGTTTTTCGTTTGCTCTCCGAACTAGTTTTCAACACTTTTTAACCAACTGTAATATTCCAATAAAAATCTAAATTTAAATGAAAGAATGCAACTATAGTAAAACTAAAGTATAAAGCATACAGCAACCAACTCTCAAGAATTATAGACAAAATCTGTACAAGAGGAAAAATTCTTTGCACTACCCTCCACTCACCAGTTTTCCGGACTTCCTCTACTGCAGATAACATTTCTTGTTTAATATCTGGATTTTCATAGGCAATTAATTCACCTTTCTCAATAAAGTTTTCTGTAGCCTTTTCCACAGCTGCCACCAGAACATGGGCACGTTTCGATCTACCTTTTTTCTTTTTTGATGGGCCTTTGGTATTTACTAATGTAGTGACCTTAAAAGATATTAAGTTTATTGGTTAACATTATATACACAATCTAAAAGATTTTGCAAAAATGTTTGTTCAGGAGTTTGTGAGTAACAATCTTAAGTTGAAATATGAACAAATATTAAAATTTGACAAACCAAATTAACAACATAATCAAACTGACATTTGCATTGGTACTTCTCTTTTATTTGCACTTATAATTTGAAAGAATATGTTGACTAAAAAAACATATACCATAAAAATAACAGACTTACATTATTTCATTTCATTACCTGCAAAACGAGAGGTTCCAATGTTTTTTCCACCGACATTGTGCGGATCTCCAAATTTTTTGGATCCCATTTTAATGTAATTGGAGCAAAGTGATCTGCCATTCTTCAATTATCACTTCAATTCCGTTTCGTAGTATAACACGAAATGTCAAATGAAACTACAGATGCGCTTTTGTACCGTATACGTCACTTTTACTAGTTACATCTGACTTGCAGCTTCCTGCGATGTTCTTGCTTACAAATTCGATCCAAATAAAACTACTACTACTACTAAACTTGATAAAATTGCACCAAATACACGAACAAGCACTTCTAATCTAATCGGCGTAACCAAGAAAAGCACGGAGGTAAACTAGGGTGGGACCAACATTCGAAGTGTTTTGACGTCATCAAGAAACAGTGGTAAAGAACAAAATTACTCACAGGGCGGGCGGGGCGGGTTCATAACTAAGTTGATTGCTTTGAAGTCAGATTCTTGTGAAATGACTCACAAAGTATTATATTGAGTTAATGAGCAGATTAAAATGTTTGCAAGAATGGACTTCGGCGAAAACAGTACTATCTCCCATGCAGCATTTTAGATATCTGGAGTCAATGAGAACGATGCGACAATTCAATTAAGAATATTCGTTTGACTTACATAGTACTCTGCGAGCCGACAGGTAACCCATTGAGCGCGAAAATCAAAATGTGCAAATGCCTTTCTTTCACCCATTGTATTTTCAAAATAATTATAAAGAATGGGTTTTCGAATTTTTAAAATAGTTTTTTGAATAAACAAGTCTTTGGTACATTACAGGAATTCCAATTCATGCAAGTCATACTTTTTCAGCATAGCAATATCAGTTTTATTTGTGAAGAAAATAAAAAATAATTAATCTTCTTTGTAAAACAATAGCATCAAAACTGCACGAAATTGCATGAACAAAATATGGAATTGATTTTTTTACTTACCCCATTTCAAATCAAATTTCAGTTTAATAAATGTTGATATGAATATGTAAAGTAAGGACATTGGCAGTTCATCAATGTCATATTCGGGAACTAACCAAAATATCCCTGAAATTCATTCACACTTACTTCTGCATTCTTTTCATATTTAAGAAAAGTAATTATACAGTCTTGTTCATGGTGTAAGGAAAGCACCATGGACTTCTTATTCATTGACACTTACTTACTTCTGCATTCTTTTCATATTTAAGAAAAGTAATTATACAGTCTTGTTCATGGTGTAAGAAAAGCACCATGGACTTCTTACAAAGTTTTCCTCATGCCATGGACTTACATAAAAGTTTGATCTAAATAAAACTACTATTAAATTTAATAGAATTGCACCAAATATATGAACAAGCACTTCCAATCTCATCAGTGTAACCAAGAAAGCACAGAGCTAAACTAGGGTTGGATCAACATTCGAATTGTAATTTCACTGAAAATCTTTTGAATAGAGTTGTATGAGTTATTGTCCAATATTGTGACAGCGAGTGAGTTGCGAATTAGGAGGGGCAGCATGTGTATCCAAACAATCGCATTGTCCACATCATCTCTCCAGAATATTTCTTGATCGAGGGCAAACTAAAGCATGTAGAAATTTTAATAAGTTCTACAACTTCTCCCAGAATTGATTATTGTGGGTAGGGCATCGCCTTAGAGGCCTTAAAGAGCAGATGCTTATCTAATTATATCACAACATGAAAAGATTTTAAAAGAGATTCTAATCTTACATTTTTTACAACCCTTTTGCAAAAGACATATAAATATTAATCCATGCTCAGAATATCATATCAATATAAAAGTTTTTAACATTTTACTTTCTTGTATATGTATGTATACACTGAGTAATATATGTAGTATAGAGAAATTTATGTATTTCTGTGGAAAATCAATTTCAATATTTCAACAGAAATACAACTTTTGGGGTCTCCTGATACCAAAAATGTGTTGTTGTTTTGTATTTTAGTTGTTGTTTTTTCCCCCGTTTCCTTTTTTTCCTTTTCTTCAAAACATCTGACTGTTATATGTGAACAACACTAGCGCCTTAACTACGTGTAGGATTTTCTTCCAAATTGAATAAACTACAGTCAATCTGGCACAAATTGAAGCTCCATGGTTTTGAAATATTCATTAATTTTTGGAGGTACTTTACATGCCCTTGGGACATTTTCAAAATTTTCTCAAAAATGTCTGCATATTTTTTCTTTATATTTCTTGTAAGAATAAAGTAAAATGCACCTATAAAGTTGGCATATGTTCAATTTTCATTGTTAACTCTGAATTTTCAAAAATTGTAAAAGTTAAATTTTTAAATTTTTTTAAATTTTTTAAAATTTTTAAAATTTTTTTAAATTATTTTTTTAATAATGTCTTCCTACAACTGCAAAACTGAAGATAGAGATTTTTCTTCAAGTAAAATTCATTCTTCATAATTACTTCTTTCATAAAGGTCATGTACACATTTTTTGAAAATTTTAGTAGTTTTCACACAATATTGTTTGCAATGTGTGCAATATTAAAAAATAATAAAAACACAAATAGTGCAAAATGTACTGTTTAAGATGACATAAAATTTATTTTGCTGTATTGTTGTTTTTTTTAAAATTACATAAATGTAAATTTTTTCAATATGATTCATGCCTTTAATATGCAGATTTCCAGTGATTTGTATACATTATTGCATTTGTGAGTGGAAATGCTTCAAATGACTCAAAAGAGTTTTGTGAAAAAGAGCTTCAAATTTGGCATTTACAGTCATGTTTATCCTTATGTTGTATGCTTATTTTCTTAAAGTTCAATGCTTATGCTTTTCTTAAAATTTAATGCTTATGCTTTTCTTAATGTTTAATGTCTTAATGCTTATGCTTTTATTGTAATGCTTATTTTCTTAAAAACAGCTTCAAAGTTTTAAATGAAAGTTTCCTTATAGGATGAGGTTTTACTCTTCTATAATATCGTAAAGTAATATTTCAGTTCTACTGTTAGGAAACTGAAAAATTGAGAATATTTCAAAAAAATGTACTTTGGGTGGCGATAGATGGCAGCTGGCAAAAGTAAGTGGCAAGTCCAAAAAGCTAGCTCAGACCAAAGAAATTAGGAAACTAATTAGTATGAAACTAACTGTGCAATTTTGTTGAACCACTAGTTATTTTCTTGTGGGTAATATTAAAAATATATTATGAAACATAATGTGCCAAGTTCATAAAAAATTATGGACACATTATCATGTGGACATTAAAAAAGGAACAATATCTCTTTCTGTTAGAAATGTTATTTAAAAGTTGACCATATTTGAATAATTACTGCAATTGAAAGCAGTAAAATTTTATAAAAGTGAATAATTTTCATTACAATTCACTTTTGTCAGATGTTTATTTGTGTTTTAATAATAAGGCTAAGCTTACTAATTGTAATAATTTCAGGAAAAACTTGGGAAATAGTAAAAAGTTCAGCAGAGAAATAGAATGTTGTTCAATGGCAGCAACTCATGTAATAAATCCCAAACTGCATAATCTTCCCTTCACAATCTCTTTTTTCCTTATTCCATGAATCTCTTGCCATCAGAAATGGAACATCATAGGGGAAAATGTCCAGAACCTTCTCCCTTATTACTGGCATACATTAGTGAGGAAGAGGTGAACATCACACAATGGATTGAATATGGCTAATAATAATGTCAATGTTGTAGAATAATTTGTAGTCTACTCTGACATTGCCAAACAAAAGATTATTTGAAGTTTTGATTGATATTACCTTCAAAATGAACATATTTTAACTACCCAGCATCGAGGGGACAATTATTATTTTAGGGCTTAGGCTGTTGATTCAAAGTAGAAGTAATTAGTTTTTGAACAAGGAGATCTAATAGGTTGACCAGTCTTAAAACTGCATGTCAGTTGGTGCAGACAAATCTGATTACTCCAAGATGGTCACTCAGACAATTGCCCTTAAAGAGTAATTCACACAAGTGATGAGAGTTAGAGTTCCTTTCCTGATTGACTAGCTAAAAAAAGTATATTGTTGTTGTGCTTTTTAAAACAGATGTGTAAGTAAAGTGAACGTTATTGTACATTAAAGGCATAAAAAAATTCTCAAATAATTATTTTTATTTGTATTGCATGTTAATACACCAATATATTTCTTACAATTAAGGAATTATTAAGGTAATAATAAGGACCAGTTCTAAAAACAATTCTAAGTTGCTCCTGGCTGTAGTATATATTACTCATTTTCATTAAAAGTGCATCCATTCCAATAGCAATCACTGTTTTTCATTTCCTATGAGCAGCCCTACCATCATGCATTCACTAGAAAGTAATGGCAAACCACCAAAACGATCCTCTCCAATACAATTCTCCTCTCTCATCATTGCTTTCTGACCAAGCATGACACTCATTAATCATCAATAACACACAGTTCTCATATCAATACAAATGAAGTAAGTAATTGAGATGTTTCATAAAACCCTAATCACAAAAAATTTAATTTTTAAATAGTATAACAAAGAAAATGCCCCTATTCATGGTGTATTGTCTTGATGAAAATTCACCCTGATTATTTTGGGCATACACTTTGATAAACACACTTACAATATATTTTACACTTTCAATACTAACATATGTCCTCTCTGTATGTAATGCTCTACTGAAAGTTGATGGAATGTAGATGAGTGAATGATGATGAGTTGATGAATGATTTTGTACCATTTATAAATACCATTGATACAGAATCCAATAAGTGTGTTACTGCTAGAATGGGATGCCCAAGTCCTGCATCAAACAGATTTAAGACAAAAAATCTCTGTGAACTGAGGTTTTAGTATTGGTTCTAAACATTGGGCTCTTAGCTCTTTATAAATTTACAAATAACTCATAGAAATTTGGTATTTTAAGATCACATCAAAAGAAGTAAATGAAGCCAAAATGTGTAAGTTTTGCGCTTCTTCACAATCTACATTTTAGTAGCTACCAAAACATATACATTTATTGCACACGAGTTGTTAATACAAGAAAAGGAAATACTTGGAAAAGTAGTTTTAAGAAAGAATATTTGTATTAAAAATGCAATATGATTTTCGGAAATACTAATTATGACAAACACCAATAAATATTTATTTCATATCAAACAATGAAATGTAACATTGTAATACAAGAGAACATTTGAACTACTGTCCGAAGTACGTATTCTAATAAATCACCAATAAAAAAAGATCATTCTAGAAAGGCATTATTGTTATTAATATTACATCTATTTGAGATTGTCCATTAAGATTAAGTGATTAAAACAAATATTTCTATTTAAGACATAGTATTTTTAGAGTTGAAATAATACTATCCTCTTCTACAGAGATTATTAATAAATCTACATGATATTGCAAGTGCTAAAGCAGATTCAAATATATTTTTATTCATACATGGATATTTGAATAATAATATAATATTAAAACAATGAGACATCTGCACTGAATATAAAAAAATTGTAAGACAAACATTTAATGAGATAATCAAAATATTTTTAAAAAATGTTAAATGAACTCAATAACTCCATTCACCAAAATCTTTCTGAAGATGGTCCACCTGGAGGATGCAAAATTCGAATGGTAGTTCTTTCGGCTGCAATTCCTGTGAGATTTTCTGAAATAACATAAGAAATTCATTATTTATTATCCTTAATTTATCTACAATGTACTCTGTTCTGATATATTTTTGTGCTATATTGTTATAAATGTGTACAAAATTGTTTGTTAATATTTTTGTGCTATATTGTTGTCAGTGTTCATTATTCTAATCACAATAAACAAATAACTTGACAATTAGCAAATCCATGGAACTAGCATACTACTTTGCGGGTTCCATGCTCTTGAGTGCCCTGCCACTCGGCTTAGCCTATTTACTTTTCTACCTAGTTTTGTCTGTTCAGGAGATGCATTCCCCACAGCACTCCATAAGAATCACCCAATCAATTCCTCTGTAGTAAGAATTTCTCAGACAGCAAGGAAGGTACACCAATCCAGAATGATCCAAGAATACTATATCTCAACTACACTTTCATCATCATTCAATCGATTTCCTGGGAACTGATCTACTTATGAACCTTATGCAACCTTCAATAAGATAAATTTTCACCAAATAATATTAACTGCAGAGCATCACAAAAATGCTCATCTTTTGCCTCTAAGCACAGTACACCGACCTGTGCCAGCAATTTACATTGATGTTCCCTTGGGTACATAAGAACACACCTAATGAATACTCCCACATATAGCCATCTTTCACTCCTGCAGTGAGATAAAATTGCAAGAAGGGTACAACGGAGGGTAGCCAGAGGCAGGATTTAGGATCTTTTATTGGGGCAATGGGTGCCCCCACATACCATAGTAAAACGTTCTCCTAAACACAATGACATAGAGTAGTTACACTATAAATTAACATAAAAAAGGTTTCTTGGCCCCCATACTACCATCCAGACCCCTCTACAGCCAGAAACGTGTTTTTTTATTATATTTTTTTTTTTGTCAAATTAACACTATTTTATCTGATTGAAAAAATATGAAAAATAAGAAAATAATGTATACTACTACATTTTTTTTCCCCTTCCCGTATACGTACGTATATACTGAGTAATATATGCAATACAGAGAAATTTACGTAATGCTGCGGAAAATCGCTTTCAAGAATTCAACGAAAATACACGTTTTGGGGTTCTCTGATACCAAAAAAGGGTTTTTAAGTCAGTCAGTCAGTCCATCCGTCTCTGAACACCACTAGCGCCTAAACCATAGTAGGATTATTTTCCAAAATGGATATTCCCCGGTCGAACTGGCTCGATTTGAGGCACTGCAATTATGAAAATTTTCTTCAAAATTTGGGGGTTCTTCACAAGACTCTCCCCGGACATTTTCTAAATTTTCCCAAAAATGGTTGCAAATGTTTCTTTAAATTTCTTGTAAAAATAGAGTAAATACACTTATAAAGATAATATAGGTCCGATTGTCACGGACTATGAATTTCACTTTCACTCTAAATTTTAGAAAATTGCAAAATTTTGAATTTTTTTGACGTCTTCTTACAACTACAAAATTGAAGATTTTTCCTTCAAATGAAATTTGTTGTCCATAATTAGTTCTTTCATTACGGTCATGTACAGTTTTTGAAACTTTTTGTCGTTTTCGCGTAATATTGCATGCAATATTTGCAATTTTAAAAAAATTAACAAAAAACAAGATTTTCTCAAAGAGGCTCGAGTTCAAACTTCCGCGTTTTAAAGAAATACACAAACTCCATTTTCTCAAAAATGGCTCCAATTTTTTTTCTTCAAACTTTTCCAAAAGACAATGCTAATTGCACTGTGTAAAATGACATAAAGTTCGTTTTGGTGAATTCATTAATTTTTCCCAAACTTACACAAATGTATTTTTTTAATATTTCTCGCTGTTAATATGCACATTTCCAGCGATTTGTAAACACTATTGCATTTGTGAGTTAATGTGCCTCAAATGTCTTTAAACAAAGTTTTTCGAAAACTCAATAATTATCTGTGAAAAAGAGTTTCAAATTTCTCATTTACAGTAACGCTTAAACCCCATTTTCTTAAAAACGGCTCTAAATTTTTCAAAGAAAATTGTAGAAGTTTTACTCTTATTTAATATTCTTATATTCTTATATATTATTATTAAGTAATATTTCGATTCTACTATTAGGAAACCGAAAAATTGAGAAAATGTCAAAAAATGTGCTTTTGCGGCGATAGATGGCAGCTGGCAAGAGAATGGGGCAAGACCCAGTCCACACGAAGGAAATTAGAAAACTTCACTACAAAAAAGTCTGTGCCATTCTGTAGCGCAACTAGTTTGATATTTTCTCAGCGCCAAATTCAAACGCAACATTTTTTTTAACGATAATAACAATTTTCATTTTCCGTGAACCCTGGAACAGGCTTGAAAAAAAACTCAAAAATTCCTCTCAAAACACAAATGATTATGATTTTCCCCCCAGAGAGAAAGTTATGTAATGCTGCGCGAAAAACGACGTAATTTCGACAGCAAAACTCTTATTGCCGAGCCCTGATAACGAAAAAGTAGATAAATCCAGGTGCTGAATTTAGAATAAAATCATCTAACACGTGGTATAGTCAGAATCCATATTTTGTAGATCCATGGCACCGAAAAATTGATTCACGGCAAAACGTCCTTCCGTCTGGTGTATGTGAACAACACTAGCGCCTAAACCATGACTAGGATATTTCCCAAATTGAAGAAATCCCCGCCGAACTGGCCTGAGTCGAAGCTCTGCGAATTTGAAAAGTATTCATTAATTTTGGGGGTACTTTACATAAACCCCAAGGACATTTTCAAACTGTTCTCAAAAACGGCACCAAATTTTTTCTTTAAATTTCTTTTAAGAATAGAGTGAAATACGATTATAAAGTGGCATGGGTACGATTTTAACTGTTAACACTGAATTCTCGAATACTAGTCGTTTGCGTGGAACATGTGCAATTAAAAAAAATAACAAAAACAAGATTTTCTTAAAAAGGTTTCAAATGTTTTCTTTAAACTTTTGTAAAGGATAGTTCTACAAGTACTCTGTGAGATGAAATAAATACCGTGTTGCTCTATTCTTTCTTTATGTTCAAAAATTAATTTTTTTTGACTTGTCTCTCACGTTGATAATATTTGCATTAGCGTCGATTTGTTCACATTATTACGTTTACGAGTAAATGTGGTTTAAATAATGTCAGTTAAAGTTTATCGAAAACTCAGAACTTTTCTATGAAAACAAGCTTAAAATTCCGCATTTTTAGAAACGCTCAAATGCCATTTTCTCCAAAACAGCTCCTAATTATTTCTTCAAACGTTCCATACGGATAGTGCTAATTGCACCGGTTAATATGACGTAATGTTCATTTTGCTATATTCTTTTGTTGTTGTTTTTCAAAAATTACACAAATGTAATTTTTTTAATAGCAATTACACCTTTGATAAGACTATTTACATCGATTCGTATACATTATTGCATCTGTGAGTGGAAGAGCTACAAATGACTTCCATTGAAGTTTTTCGAAAACTCTAAAGATTTCTGTGTAAAAGTTTCAAATTTCGCATTTACAGTAACGCTTAAACATCATTTTCTTAAAAACTGGTCCAAAGTTTTCAACAATAATATCCTTATATGGCGAGATTTTACTATTCTTTAATATTCTTAAAGTAATATTTCGGCCCAACCATTAGGAAGCAGAGAAATTGAGAAAATTTTAAAAAATATTAACTTTGAGCGGCGAAAGTTGGCAGCTGGCAAGAGGATAGGGCAAGACTGTAAAGCTCGCCCAGATCAACGAAATTAGAAAACTAACTAGCACGAGAAAGTGTGTGCCATTCCGTTGCACTAGTTTCGATTGTTGAACCGTAGTTACAATAAATAATAACAAATTTTACCATTTCCCCGTTTTCAAATCACATTGACTTCAAATACACTTTGGAAATGGCTGCAACAGTTCTGGGCATTTATTTTAGTATTTTTTATAAATGGGTAATGAAAATTGTTCAGGTGTCCAAAAAATTAAACTTTTTGGTTATAATAATGGAACCGACATGATTAAACAAGATTCACGTTTATAATAACAGAAAAGTGAAATTGTTATAATAACATTGAGTATAACAGAAAATAATCAGTTGAGGTAACAGGCTTGATTTTTTCTGTGTACACTTGGCATCAAACAAATAGTATGCATTAGATACATTATAATGAAAAAACATATAATATATATTATAATAAACCGTTTTACACCACATAATTCGTATATTTTCACTTTCTCACTTTTTCAAAAATTGTAAACGCGCAGTTTTTGGTTTCTAACACACTGTGTTTTCACGCTAGAACTGCGGGATCCCAGAAAAGTAAATCAGTTGGTGTCTTTTTCGAATTCGTACGTTTCGCAGCGCAGACAAATTTCTTATTTTTTTAAGGATGCTTAAAGAAAATCGTTTTTCTACCTGGACAAGGTCTAAAGGTTTCAGTTTGCCGACTACGCTTCCGTAGATTACAAAGAATGCTGAAAAAAAACATATGATTTTTTTATCGCACCGCGGACCCTCGAAACGTTGGTTCATGAGGAGCACCTATTTTTCGGCATTTGAAATATTTAATAACACCAGGAATGGAAAGAATGTATATAATCATAATAAACGTTAATTCGAATGTTATAACTCGCGATTTTAGGCATGAAACTGTTAATTTTCTAAGTAAATAACGTTTAAAAGCAATATAATTAAAAGATAATTTATTAATACGGAATTTTCACAGTAGCGTTGAACATTATCCCGCGCGTTTTATAGTACGGAACTAAAGTTCATAAATTTATTAAGGTATCGTATCAGCTCAGCTTAGTAAAATTATTGTTCGCTTAATTATTATTAAATTTCTAAAAATGCAGAAACGAGTAAATCGTTTATGATACAAAATTTGAAGATCCGCGATATGAAATGTTTTTAAAAAACTTGTCCCAACATTGGGGGGTGCCCCCCTTGCCCCCCCCCTGAATCCCGCGTCTGAGGGTAGCTCCTTCATTTAGCAAGCCATAAGTGAAGCCAGGATTTATTTTTTAAGATACCTAGTAATAAAACTAAATTTACCCTTGCGGCGTCCTTGTTTGCAGCTGCACTGGAAATCAGAAGTGTTTCTGGTAGGCTGTATGTTCATAATGGTTGACTGTGGTTGTGCATGAGAAACAACTTCAGTTTCGAGATTCATTCTTGTCTCTTCTGCCTCCCTAGTTGGCACACATGTACTCTCCAAGACAGTTTCCTGTTAACAAAAAGAAAATAATTGTTGATCATATCTGAAGAATGCACCCAATCAATAATCTACAAGAAACTTATGATCAAAATCAAGCGTACCGATTATGATTAATAAGAATTCCATATGTATAATAATGATAATAATAATAATAATAATAATAATAATAATAATTTATTACTGCAAATGAGGTACGCTCAGTGGCAGTTAATCAAGAAAAGAAGTACAAAAATAAAAAGTAAAAATTAGAAGAAGCAATACACACAAATATTAAAAAAGGCTACATCGCACGCTGCCCGTATTTTTGTTGACCTTCCCTGCACATTACTGTACTCTAGACTTTCGCTCAAGAAATCTCGAACGCCTAACTCGCGTGCTTTTGGGAAGGTTCGCTTGCACTTTTGGAGGTAAATTGTCCCAGTCAACAATTCTCCTATTCATCGAATTTACCTGGACCTGTTCTTTTCTTTCTGCATTTTATTTTGCGTGAAAGGTATGGCAGGTAAGCATGGCGTTTCAAGTCTTTCACTGATAGTTTTCCATGTCGACTGCTTTGTGTACGCCTCGCAGAGGACACACTGTCATGCTGCCTTCCTACATTTAACTGATGATTCCCAGTTGACATTTTCTCCTTATCTCTGTTCGCGAATTTAGCCGCTTTTTTGTGCACTCGGTTCAACGCTTTAGTTTGACCTCCCCTATGAGGATCCTAACAAGCTATTCAGTATTCCATTACCGCACGAACCAAAGATAAGTAAGCCCCCCCCCCTGCCCCCTCCCTGAATCCCGCGTCTGAGGGTAGCTCCTTTATTTAGCAAGCCATAAGTGAAACCATGATTTATTTTTTAAGATGCCAAGTCATAAAACTAAAGTTACCCTTGCGGCGCAAATATTACTAAAGATATGTAAGCCTGTATTTTCGTTTTACAGTTAGCTTTCCGTAATACACGCATAACAAAATGAAGAGCTTTCCAAGCCTTTTGTGCAGTATATCTTAAATGATCAGCCCTGCTGAGGTCGCTTGGGATTATTACGCTCAGATATTTACAACTACATGTCCCAGGGATTTTATTTCTGCCCTCTGTTTAGTGAAATATTTCCTGTGATCGACCCTTCGTAATACTTTTGTTTTCATCTGGATTAATTTTCATTCCGTTTACCTGGCACCATTTCATTAACTCGTCAACCTCTTTTTGCAAGTGATCAATGTCGGATTTGTCTCTAATTTTTTCGATACACTATGCAGTCATTCGCGAAAAGTTAGATTGTCTATCGGATTTCGGGACCAATATCATTTACACAAGGAGTGGTCCTAACACGCTTCCCTGAGGGTCGCCGGACGTCACATACACCTTGTCGGATCCAATTTCTTCAATTCCAACTCGCGTGTCCGATCGTGGAGAAATACCCTAATCCGGATGACTACCTACGGGTCTACTTCCGATTCGGTAATATAATATGTTACAAAAAATTTGAGTAGTTTAAAAAAGTAAATGCTCCAAAAATGACGGAATGTACTTTATAATATTTATGATGAAAGACAAACAATTTTCTCACAATTTCTGACGCTAAATTGCAAGAAAGTTTTTTTAACATTAATTATACAGTTCAAAAGTACAAATGATGGCAAAAATTCGCGAAGAATGTTGTTTCTTACCATTTTGTAAACTTGGCATGTTTGACGAAAATGCTTAGCGCCTGCAACGGTATGCAACTACCGTAGCACCCAAGTAAATAGGGATGTTTTGATTAGTACGTTTTGTGGACACAGAGGGAAAAGTTTGCATCTATCATAATGAACGACTTTTTTCGCAATCGCACATACTCGTGTTCAATGGTCGCTGGTCAGACCCTGATAGCTAGTTACTTCTGCTGAACGCTGATATTTTGCCATATTCAAGCTTGCCGACGAACGGGACGAATTCTCTGGGTTCACAATGTGCATTTACAAATTCTTCTTATAAAGGCGTATTGAATCTACAAAATTTTACCTTTAATCGAATGATTAATGTCCTGTTGGTATTCAATGATTTTTAACTAGTGGTGCTAAAATAGCTCGTACTTTCTCGCCCGTATTTTGAATCAATATTATACGAAAAGTACTCAAAGTTTCAAGAAATTGTACATGATCTTATTTCAAAATCTATCTTTAAGGAACAGATAAGGGAAAAATATCTGCCTTTAATATTTTTGTTCTAGGAAGATGCCGAAAAAATTTTGAACTTTTGCAATTTTCTAAAAATTAAGGTTTTTAACGAACATGACGCCTGCACTATTCTCTTAAATGTCCTTCACATTATCCGACAACAACATTTAATAAAAAAGATGGATATTTTTTTCATTTAAAAAATGTCCCTCGAGCTTCATGTAAAGTACCCCCAAAAGTAAAATATCAGTTACAAATTCAAAGGGATCGCGATATCAGCCAAATTTATAGGATAATATCGATTTTGGACTTACTACAACTACCACCACCACCACTCCAAAGAAATTAACATTCTAAGAGTACTGTCATTAATCTTTAAGAAATGTGTGGAAGGTATCTCTAATTGGCTCCCTTCAAAAGTTATTGCCAGATCCGCCATTGTTACAGAATTATCTTTATTATCTTTATTGGCCACAGAACATTTATCTTTTTTGGCCACAGAATAGCACAATTCTCTTACAAGTTTCCTTATCTCTATAGTTTGCTTTTCGGTTTTGCCCCATCCTTTTCCTATCGGCGCCTAAAACACATTTTTTCAAATTTTCGGTCCCTTAATAGTTGGATTGAGAGGAATATTATAAAAGAGAAAAACTTGGTTCCTTATGCTTATTTTCATTGAAAATGAGGGACGATTTTCGAGAAAACGTCGGTTGAGGTTTCTGAAAATGCGAAATATTGAGCTCATTTTTATAGAAAATGTTACAGTTTTCAAGAAACTTCGTAAGGAATTATGTGATGTACTTGTACTCACAAAACCAATTATGTAGAAAAACTCTCGTAAATATCAACGAGAGAGATATAATAATATATTTGTAAAACTTTTGAAAAAACATTCATCAAAATGTCGTTGATGTAACGTTATCCAGTGCATTTAACACTATCCAGACAAACAATTTAAAGAAAAAATTGGAACAGTTTTTGAGGAAATGTATTTTGTTAATATTGCCCATATTTCATTCAAAACTGCGCGTAAATGACTAATATTTAAAAAAGTAGATGACGTGAATTAAAGAACTAATTGCGTACATTTATTTGAAGAAAACATCTCTATCTTCAATTATATACGAGAGAGTCTTTTTGCAAATTTCCAAAATTTAGAGTTAATTGTAAAAATCGTTATATCATCTTTATACGTGTATTTTACTCTATTCTAACAAGAAATTTAAAGAAAAAATGTGGAGTCATATGTGAGAAAAATTTGAAAAATGTCTCAGGGGTTTCTTGTAACGTGCCTCCAAAATTTAAGGAATATTTATCAAAATCAAGAGGGTTTTAGCCAGTGCAGATTGACCGTGGAATATCCATTTTGGTAATATTCTCAGTAATAGTTTAGGCGCTAATGTAGTTCAGATAGAGACGGACGGACAGTCAGGCAGTCGGACGGACGCTTAAAGAAAACACGTTTTTGGTATCAGGGGTCTCCAAAACATTTATTTCCGTCAAACGTTTCCGTTGTTTCCGAAATTGATTTTCCGCTAAATACTTTATACTAAGTATATTACTCCGTACGTACGTATGTGTATATGGAGAAAGTAGTAAAATAGTAATTAAAACTGTGAATAATAATCACTTTCTCCGCTTGTTTACTTGACAGTTAAGCACACGTGCATAGTGCTATCGTGTTGGAAAGGAAGGAAATGGAGGTTTTCTATGCGGGAAGGCGGCATCATAATTTGCTTGCCTGAGCAGACCATTCGTGCGTCGAGTGTAGGCAAAGCGGCTTCAGTTCCACAGAATTCGGCGCGAAGCAAGGCAATGTTCGAACAAGCTTTTCCTTGCGAGCGAGGAGAGGCACCAAGATGAGGGGATGAGGTCTATAGCGCAGGCTTATGAAACTCTTGAATTGACAATTAGCTCGAGACACAACAATGAAATGTTCATTTCATATAAATGTGAAATGAACATTTCATTTTTTGTAGTGTGTGTAATATAAGTGTAAGAATGAGTTAAATGTTCTTGTGTGTGAAATGCAATGATCTAGTGCACATTCATCAGGGTGGACTGCCTACCTTGCCTACCCCATGGAGCCGCCTCCATGTGTTGCAGGAGCGTTAAATGTTGTTGTGGTTGTTGTTGTGGTTGTCATTGTGATTGTTGTGGATGTTGTGGTTGTGGTTGTTGTGGTTGTTGTGGTTGTTGTAGCTGTTGTGGTGGTGGTGATAGTGGTAGAAGTGGCAGTGGTGGTGGTTGATGATCTGATAATACTATGAGAAATTATGTGGTGAGTAACAACATCAAAATGGATTTAGTGACGGAAGTCTGTCCGGGAGACATTGCGTCGAAGGCTGTGATGCCGACGTTTCGTCCATCTTGTCTTGGTCTTTCTCAGGGCTGCTCTTCTTTCCCCAGGGCTGCCCTGAGGAAGATCACATGATACTCGAAACGACGGCACAACAGCCTTCGACGCGGCGTCGCCCAGACAGATAAGAGCACTCACAAGACTCTGGTCGCGGAAGCCTACGACTTCACTTCAACCACAACTTATCCAAGACCTTAACCAACAACAACTTAACCAACAACTTAACCAACACTTCAACAAACTTATTAGTTTACCGAAAATCATCTTTGTCCAAGGTCATCAACACGTATTCGTAATTTGATCGACCGGGTTGGGAAACCAGTATCCCCAAACGGGCGACTTACCGCGTGGGCTACTGGGCCCCAACAAATAACGTCAATTAGCCTAGGATGATTCGGCAAAGCGAAGGAGAGCCATTACCTCCGTGGGCGTGACGGGGGTCGCAGGCGGGACCGGGGGCGGGGGCGGGAAGCCGCTCTTGGAGGCGGAGGGGTCAGTCATGAGGGCGAAGACTGCGGAGTGGCACGTCCGTCGCAAATCCCGTGGCGAAGTCACTCCCAATCCTGGCACAGTGCAGTTACTTTCCTCCATCATCGGCGACGGGTCCTGCAACAAGAAAACTTATTGGTCGCCGGAACACAAGGAATCGGTCACTTCTTCGCTGACAGGGTGACGCCGCGTAGTGGGCTGAGAGGCCGACGTTTCGCCTGACATGTCGCAGGCTTCATCAAGGCATTGACTGACATAAGCCTGCGACATGTCAGGCGAAACGTCGGCCTCTCAGCCCACTTCGCGGCGTCACCCGGACAGCGAAGAAGTCATCGACTCGAGCCGCGGAAGCCTACGCGACACAAGGAATCGGTCGCCCGGTGAAGCGCAGACTCAGCCCCCTGCTGAGGCGCCCCGCTTCCGACGCGCTTCGCCTCACCTAGAGAAGAGGCGGAAGTGGTGGTGTCGGCTCGAAGGCGTTCGTGGCACATCCAGAATATACGAAGGGCATTCAAAAAGTTCCCGGAATTGCCTTGCCTTCGCTTTTTGATTGATTGATTTTTTCGTGTTTCCGGGCGCGTCAACTTCTTTGGTCATTAGTCCCGTAAGTGTGGTGTATGTTCTTTCTCGGGAGATGGCGTTCATCTTGCCCCGCTGGATGACGAGATCCGGCGCCGACCTACCGTCGGCTAGCGGGGTGTCCCCCTAACCAGGACTCTCCCACCAGCGGGGTACCGCTCCAACCAGGACAAGTTCTAAGCTCCCGACCGGTCTCCCGGGATATGTGGTAGTGTAATGCATGTTAGTGTGTGTGTGTGTGGAAGGGGAGAGGATAGGACTAGGAAGAGGAAGGACAGATCGCGCGCGGTCCGTGACCCGTTTGGTAGGGTACTGCTCCGACATTCGCCTGGTGTTGATCGGAGAAACCACGGAAAACTACCGATCAGAGCAGGCGGCCGCTAGAATTCTCCTCCAGACAGCGACTGAATTCGACCTAGCTGAAACGCTAGTGTCGAAAATCCTGCCGCCGTCAGGACTCGAACTCAGGACCTCCCGGTCAGGGTCGCTGCAGTGACATCAGTTGATGCACTGAGCTACCGTTCCCGGTCCTTGCCTTCGCCCAAATAGCGATCAGATAGGGTTCATATTCTTCTGGTAGGGGTTGGGCTGGGCAAGTTCGCACGTGAGAAAAATCGGTATGTTTCAGGGCACAGGAGTGTCACTCCCCCTGTCACGTGGAGGGGAGTGATATTCTATCGGCGTAATGTCGCAATTCCAACAGAGTGTGAACACGAAGTTCATGTGCAGACTGGAAAAATCGACTTCAGAGAAGCTATCGGCCTTGCTACACTGGGCAATCTGCAATTGAAAATTTCTATGGACATTTATTACATTATTATATACATTATTATTTCTGTTGTGCTGTTCGAAGGACGCGACAGGCCAAGTGACATGGAAAGTGGTGTCTGCATCACGATAACGCGCCAAGCTACACATCGCTTGTTGTGCAGAAATTCGTCGCCGAGGACTTTCTTGTCTTCCCTCAACCACTGTTCTCACTGGATCTCGCTGCTAGAGACTATTGGCTGTCCAAACTGAAAATGGGCCTCAAAGGATGACGTTTTGCAACCGTGGAGAACATGAAATCGAATGCGTCTGCTCAGCTCCGACAGGTGCCAAAAGAATCCTTCTACCGCTGATTCTAACAATGGCAGGAACAGTGGACCATCAAGTGGTCCTAAGAAAACATGAAGTGGGCACACTATACCTGTAGCCCTCTCCCCTCCCCACTCGAGAAACATCTTGGGTGCGCCTCTGTTTATGACTGTAGACTGGGTTGGGCAAAACACTTTAAATTTAGTACTTAAATACTTCGTAAATAAGTATTTAAATACATACTTAAAATAATTTAGGTTTTGAATAGCTAAATAATACGTATTTAAAATACTTCACTCAAAATACAGTATTTTTTTATTATTATTTTTTATTGCAACAATTTATTATAATTATAAATTACAATAAATTACTAATCGACAGTCATACATTTCTGAACAATAACTTATAAGTCTAACTCAAATAAGCGGAATTTCCTTTTTAGGCAATAAACCCGTATTCGGCGAATATATTAAACCCGCAAAGGAAAATGGTCGTTCAACTGGCGCGGAAAAACGTAAATTTGTGTTATAAGAAGAGCTCGGGCATACAGGCACTGAAAAAGTCGAAAATAGGGAAGCACTTTGGAAGTAAAAACTTAAAAATAGGTAGGGAAATTGGCATTATTATTGAATAGTATTAAAATGTATACGTAACACGTAGTCTACTACATAAAGGATGAACACAATACTCTAAAAACAAATCGAATTTCTTCAATTGTTAAATCATATTGCGGAGTTAGATAATATTTCCTAAGAGTTGACTCGTGTAATTTTATATTTTGTTTATTCTGTTGGTTAAACTGTTTAAATGTTGGATTTTCAAGTTTTTGAAAATGGAATGTTTGCGTCATGGCACAAGTCAGTGTTGAAATTATTTCTTGTCTTCATCTTTTGATTGCATTTGCTGAAGAAGGTTTGAATAGTTTTTCTCACTTTTTTTTGCATTTTTTTGCGTGAGATGCAGTGTTTTTGTTGTAAGAAATATTGTTTGGCATCTTTTCACAACACTGGCAAAAAATACATTACCAGTCCGCTGTGAATCTTCTCCATAAATCCACATTTTTAGCAATGCACTTCTTGAAACTTTCTCTTTTGACATTGTTGCAAGCATGCTTAATGTTTTGAACTTCTAAAAGCGAAAGATGCTGGGAGCGCTATTTTTGAAGACAGTTGTGTTCTTGGTCAGGAACAGATAGCTCACTAATCATTGCGAAGATCTGAAAGACGAGAGAAATTTTCTATTCTCTGGAGCGACCTGACGGGCTTCGGCGAAGTAGATGAGGTAACCCGCACGGTGTCGAATTGTCTTACGTCTCTAACCGGTGTCCCTGCTCGACGCGTCACAGGCAAGAACACACAGGGCAGAGAGTTTTTTGATTGGAGAACGCCCTGCCAGATTTTACGCGGTTGTTACTAGTTTGGTAAAGAATTACCCATCAGTGATGTCTCAAAAGATGATTGTAGAAAACAAAATATAATGAACGAAAAATAGTAAACATGCGTAAAATTTAATATAGGCCCTCGTAGGCTCTTAACGCTCGATTAGGCAATTATCCATAAAATAGGCAGTATAAAATCTCCGCCAAAGCCATTTCTGAGATAAACATTGATAATGGGGTAAGTTGCATAAAAATACATTCAAAGAAATAAAATATGCAAAAATGGGATTGTCCAGATTCTACTTATAAGGAATAAACGTATTTTTTTGTCGGATAATTGTCCAGTATTTTTAATGATTTAGATTTATAATTTAAAGATGACGAGAACTCAAATTCAACTGCTGAAAGAGACTTTTCTTTCAATGAGGTGCATTCACTAGCAGAATCAAACAAAAAGAAACTATCCTCGTTATCTTCATTTGTATTTGAAGTATTTTAAGGATTGCCTTTTTTAAATACACGTATTTTGTGTATTTAAATACTTCTCTAAAATACGTCCAAATACAAAACAGTTTTCAAATACAGTTTTCAAATACAAAATGTACTTAAAGCACGTATTTCAAGTATAAGTATTTAAATACTGCCCAACCCTTACAGTATATAGCTTTTTCTTTTAACACATCCCACGTAAATGCTAGTTTCTCACTGGTCGCTGGCTTGCGGGTTGCGTTCAGCAGGTTAGAGCTCAAAAAGACGCATTACAAACAAAACTTTTCGGTGTGTGAGACCCTGAAAACGTATATTTAAGCAAACTCGAGATAGATGTTTTTGCACAATTACGTATTGTAATTTTTGCTGTGCTACATAGGTAAACGAGAAAGTAAAAGTTGATATCGAGCTATTGTCAACATCATGTCTACTTTACATAGTTCTACGTCATGTGTGATGAAATTTATTGATGTTGATGATGGAGGAACTGGATAAATATTTTCGAAATACAGGCACATTCTGATCCATTTGATAATTATCTTTAGCATTCTTCCAAGTTTATCCAGGGTGAATTTATTCACCAACAAAATCTTATGCGTCTCACTTGGAACCTGGTCGAGCTATCACTACATGGGTAGACTTTCATCCTGTAGTGAAAAAATGTTTGCCCACATTTTGAATCTTGATTCGTAGTACCGTATATAATGCATTCCGACTCTCATTGACGATTTATCATCAAACAAAACTTGCCTTCTCCAAACGGAATTAATTCTGTTCAATGGAATAGATTTTTATGAAATTAGTTTTATAATTTATTTCGCGTATTAATTGACAACCAGAGACTAGTTCCAAGAAGAATTAAACTAGAGGAAGTTCGCGGTATAACAAAATTTTTCCTCCTAGTAAACTAAGTTCTCAGATGATAAAAAAATGCATGACATTTAAAGATCTACAATTTTTGCAGAATGAAGTTTTGCAGAAAACGTACGAGCTACGATTAAATGAGCTATGACTGAAAAATGGCGACCACCAAGGACGAACGCCGAAAATGAGATACGTGAACCATTCCATGTCAAATCGCACAAAAACGACCAAATTTTGACCTTTATTTACGTTTTTCATTATTTTCCAAATGTTTCTATTTATTATGTTTTTAATTATTTTCTAAATGTTTTTATTTATTATATAAATAAAATAAGTTAACACGTGTGTTTTTATTTTTTTAACTTTATTATTTTCGGAAATATTGGATATTGAAATTTGCTAAAAATGACACGCATCACTAACTTAAAAAATCATATATTTTAATACACTAATTACTGAAACTCCGTTCGAATTCCATTCTAAACTTGAAAATATGTTTAATTTTTGGAATTTTGCAAAATATTTAATTTTCTGAATTTTCAATTTTTTGAAAAAATTTAAATTTTGAAAACTGAATATTTTTGTAAACTTGATAAGCTCAAAATTTAAAAAATTATTTATGAACGCACTGGAGTACTGTTGACAACTCCAGAAAAATCGAATTGGGATCTCGGTACCTTCAAACAATATTATTTTTTTACGAAACAGTGTGATTGCTGCAACAGACGCGTTTCTGGCGTTACTGGCCGTCGGTTGCTTTGGATGAAGCAGTAAATTAAGAATTTCTTGAGGTGGTGTAGCTTCACAATTGTATTTGGTTATTAAATAACGGATTTTTGACTCAGGTTTCGAATCGTATTTGAAATTTTCTGTTCCTCTCCCTTCAAATATATGTACTCGCTTACCATAGAATTCCTGAACTGTCGTCACAACGCACAGTTCTAATGCCTTACCGAATTTACTTTCAAGTCTGAACAAAATTCCATTCTCTTCAGTCAACATTTTAGCCAAAAAAAAAGAGACACGTATTTTTTTCGTTTGCCTGAAAATTGATTTTTTAAGTTATGTCTATATTAAATTTTGGAATTACGCGTACTTCAGATAATATGATCAATTGTTGCTCCGCTTAATAAAAAAATCCTGGTTTATTTCATTTAATACTTTAAATTGTGTATTTTATTCTTCCGTAAATTTTTTTAAACAAATTTTATCATGTGTTCGGTTGCTGCGAATTGTTGATTAATTTCATTTAATGTCCTACTTCAAAAATTGTCAAAATTTGAAATTTCAACGTATTGTCATCTGTCGAGTAAAGGAATCGAAAAGTTTCTTAATAATACCTTCATTGATTTTTCAATGGACGTCGAAGGGTATTCAGTGTGCAAAAGTTTATATGTGATAGCACTTTGTACTTACTGAAATTTCTCATGGAGATACCGTTTTTGTTGCAATTTTCTTTTCTTGACCTGCGTTTCTCCTGTTGCAATTAAACTATTGTTTATCTTCTCTACATTCATTTCGCAGACACTTCTCGAACTATCTGAAGACCTTAAATTGTCATTTCCTTGATTTCCACAGCTTTTAATATATTCACTGGACGTTCTGCTACTTTTGTTAATGCTACGGAAGCCAGTGTTCTCGATGTTTTCCACTAACATAAAGCCTTTTTGGAAGCCGACTTCTTTTTTTCCGAAATGAATAACAAATTTGCTAATCTAATGACTCCTCTAAATCGCGTTTCACTAGTAAATTAAATAAATCAAAATTCAAAACTTAAGTAGTATATGATTTAGTGTAGGGATCACAAATCGTGGTTTACCAAATTTTCTTTGCTTAAAATCGTGATCAGAATTATTAAATTGACTGAAACATCTGTCATTTCTAATACGGTGATCGCCACTCATGTTGCACAGTTTACACACGATTCACAGAACAAACTCTAGCACTCTTCTCTTTATAAGAAGCGTATTGCGACTGATGTTCAGAAAATTTTACTCATGTCCCTTGACAAGTGGTCTATTGTATTTCATGAGCAAGATCAGATCCCCTCCCTAGGACGCAAAGGAACTCAGCAGTAAAATTCGTTTTGCTGACGCGAGGAAAAGCAGTAGTAGAATTCGTTTTGTTGCCACACATCCATTCTGAGGGCAGAATGAACATCTGAAGTACTAATAACCCTTGAAAACGTAATCAGGCAGCCATCCTTGTTATAATTCTTCAGCACTTGCATCAAAGACTGACCGAAGACAATTCATTAATGCATGGGTAGGCAGAGCGTGTCCTCATACATACAATTTATTTTTTTAGAATTATTTGTGGAGTGCCCACTTTTTTCTTAGAGTATATTATAGAAAATTGAAGAAGAAATAAGCCTATATTTTTTTTAAATTTTTATCTCATCGAGTTTATACAGAAATTTTCATTTTTTTAAAATAATTATATTTTGTAATAAAAAAATATTTTTTGAAAAATTGGTTTACAGAGGAATAAAATACATATTTCAAAGTGTTAAATGAAACAAACCAGCATTTTTTATGTAAAGTACATTTGGAACAACAATTGATCATATTTTGTGAAGTACGCGAAAATTCCAAAATTTAGTACAGGCATATACCTACACAAATAATCAACTTTCAGGTAAATAAAAAAAACACGTGTTTCTTTTTTTGATGTCCACATTTTAAAGAAATCGTCCATTTAAAAAGTAAGTCGTGTAAACTCTTATGCGATTTGACTTGAAATGGCTCATGTGAGGTACGCGGCTGTAGAGAAGCTCTACATGTTCACTACAGAAAATAGAAAACATCCAAAACATTATTTCATGTCGTTCAGTATTAAGTCTTGAAAACAATGAAATAAGGAAGGTATACACATTCTGGACCAATACAATCAGTATTCACTGTGAACCCAGAGTTCAATATCTTTCTGAAAATGTAATGAGAATGGTTTATATTTACCAAAATTTGTGCATATATGTGTTAGGAATACGGTAAATATATCCTGATATCCACCTTACTTTTAAAAACTGTAGTAGATGACATGCACCATATAATTATAACCACTGATTTTTTGTGAAAGAACACTTGTCTGACGATTACTAGACGCGTTTAGATACGCTCGCAAATCTTTGTATATGAAACCACTCTTTTAAATGTAAAAATTCTCGCTCACCTCTATCCACAACCTTGCACTAACATGTTTTCAGTTCAACTCATCGATTACAACTCTGAGAATGAAATAATGAACAAAATACGACTGATAAGCGTTCATTCCATTAATTTTATGATTTTATTGAAATTTAGTGTTTATACTATGATAGTAATTAACGAAACGAGTGGATAAAGAGGGATATAATAAGAGGTATTTTCAAGGAAACGAACGACGAAAGCGAGTTTTCTTATTTATCACGAGTGCGATTATATCCTTTTATTCACATGTTACGTTTAATAATTTTTCGTTTCCATTTAAGAATAATTTATATTTTGAGACATTCAAGCACATTTTTACCATCCGACGCATATATTTGATGACATTACTTTCCAGGAAAAATTAAGACTAGTATGAAAGAGAATTCAAAGTAATAAAAGTCACTTCTGTCACAGTTCTGCTTACGTACTTTTCAGACCAGGTAAACACAACTGATGTTTATATTTTTTATAATGCTAAGACCATATGTTTTTCATATAAAACATTTAATTTATTCATGTTACATATTTTATATTGTTCCATTAGTCAGCTAGCTTAACATATACTTTACCAATTTAGTTATATTCATTCATTGTTTGTATGTAGTTGATGTAGGTACTAATCTGTGATATACATTTTTTTCGTGTTGCATGGCCAAATGAAAATACCTTGGCTACGTCTGTTATCGTGTCTTAATTAAAAGATTTTAATTCTTTTCTGAATTCTGATTGGTAGTTGTGGAGTTTTAATTGCACAGTGGAATTTTAATTTCACGCATGCTATTAAAATAGTGATAATCAAAGATTTTTCATGGAATTTATGCACATATTTAGTTAACTAAACGAAAAAAACTGTTAATAAAATTAAGCAAGTTTGTATTTGGGCACATTACCTTCCATTTAAAATAAAAATCACGAAATTTGAGTGGAAAACTTTCTTTCTAAACGAAAATCTTTAGTGTTTTAAATGTTTAGATGTAAAATTATTGCAATTTTCTAAACGTCAGAGGTTATATTCAAAATAGTGACTATACCATAGTACTTAAAAACGCACTTTCGTCTATTTTAGCAAAAAATTTCAATTTTTAGCCATTTTTCAGAAAAAGTTGAAAATAGCATACATACTTCATGTAAACTACCCCTCAGAATTAAAATCCATTAATGATCTCCAGAAGATCACAACTAGTTCTTACTTCTGATGTATTTACCCAGTTTCAACTCAAAATCTTTTAATCTAACGAAGTTATGCGAGGCACATCCATCCATCCTTACTACAAATCGATTTTCAGTTAGAAACACGCATGTATCCCTTCTCCGCCTGCACCAATTTTAACATATACGGGACAGCACTAATAGACCTGAATCCTGACGCGTGCACGAAGTTACAGGTAAAATAATCATAAGCATGGATGTCACAGATCACGCATATTCCAGATCACACCGGGAGCAGTAGCTCAGTACATCAACTGATGTCACTGCAGCGCCTCAGACCGGGAGGTCCTAGGCTCGAGTCCCGACGGCGGCAGAATTTTCGACACTAGCTTATGAGCTAGTGTCGAAAATCCTACCGCTTATGAGCTAGTGAGGAGAATTCTAGCGGCCGGCTGCTCTGATCGGTAGTTTTCCGTGGTTTCTCCGATCAACACCAGGCGAATACCGGAGCAGTACCCAAACAAACGGGCCACGAACCGCGCGCGTTCTTTCCTTCCTCTTCCTTGTCCTATCCTCACCCCTTACATACACACTTACACTAACATGCACTACACTACCACATTCTGGGAGACCGGTCGGGAGCTTAGAGTTTGTCCCGGTTAGGGTGGTGCCTCGCTGGTGGGAGAGTCCTGGTTAGGGGGAACCCCGCTAGCCGACGGTAGGTCGGCGCCGGATCTCACCATCCAGCAGGGGAAGATCACCGCCATCTCCCGAGGAAGAAAACATGCACTATACTAATGGGACTAATGACCTGAGCTGTTGACGCGCCCGGAATCATTAACGAACCAACCAACTACTCCAGAACATATTGTTGTGGCGATTGCAATACTTTTCTCCCTATACTATAGTATATAGAGGAAAAAGTAAGAGTGGAGGGGGGGAGCCAGCCAGCGCCCCCTGGAAATCTATCTTCATTCGCGATTTGCTACGCTGTTTTTTTTTGTTTTTTTTTTGTTGTTGTTTTTTTTTTGTTTTTTGTTTTTGTATTCTTATGTAATCCTTAGACTAGACGTAAAATCATAAAATCCTTGTGTCTTTGCGATGTGCTATACGTCTTTCTATAAGTTTCAGTCGAGTCTTTCTATAAGTTTCAGTCAGGTCTTTCTATAAGTTTCACCGTCCGTTAGAGGATTCAGAGCATCGAACATCGAGCTAACATAATAGAATGTATCCGAACTTTCTTAACAATCTATCTGTCAGATATCCATTCTCTTAGCACCCCTGATACTTAGAAGAGTTCTTGTGAATAAAATAATTGTAATCCAAATGTTTTTGATGTTTCATTACTAGTGTGTGAATGTTTCAGGTTGTAAATAGATACAATTTTTGTCACTCTAATGTGTATTATAAATATTATATACTTAAAAAGGATCATGTTTAACCTTTGAAAAATAAGCTTTATATAAACTCTTCTCTCAAGATTTTGACTCCCAACAATCTAGAAGATGACAATCCACGATATACAGGCAATATTCGCCGGTATTATTCCACACAATACAGCTCTTAAATTAAAAACTTGAGTTAATTTGATTAAAAGTATAACTAAAAGTGTCGTTTGACGGAAATAAACATTGAAATATCTTTAAAATGTTAATTAAATATTACATTTTCTAGCGTTGTTAAGGCAAAAGTTTGTATATACACATCTTTTCATCGCAATACACTGAGTTTATTATGACCTTCAAGTTGTCGCGTCATTGCTGTATGTGGATTGCGTGATATGTAATACGTCAATAACTTCATTATTCCCTTAGTCTAGTACATGTCATCTAAATTTTCATTCATTACTATCGAACACTCTCAATAACAATTTAATTAGGAAATGTTCGATGATTAAATGGGTTTTATTCAACACTACAAAACAAATTAAACAATTAATAACGAATAAAGATAAAAATATCATTCCTGAGAGAATAAAAATGAAATATCATGTCGTTACATGCCTTACTATCGAACACTCTCAATAACAATTTAATTAGGAAATGTTCGATGATTGAATGGGTTTTATTCAACACTACAAAACGAATTAAACAATTAATAACGAATAAAGATAAAAATATCATTTCTGAGAGATTAAGAATGAAATATCATGCCGTTACATGCCTCACTATCGAACAATCTCAATAACAATTTAATTAGCAAATGTTCGATGATTGAATGGGTTTTATTCAACACTACAAAACAAATTAAACAATTAATAACGAATAAAGATAAAAAATATCATTTCTGAGAGATTAAAAATGAAATATCATGTCGTTACATGCCTTAAAGAAAGGGAAAATATTCAATATCAAAGGAATAAATTAAATTAGTTAAGGGAGAATACATCATCTGTAATTTGCAGCATATCTCCCAATGGTTTGTCGCAGAACTGTCAGAAGTAGAAAATAATTTTTATACTAAAATAAAATGTAAAATAAACATTTTGAATGATACAATTACTTTAAAAATCTAGAAGAAATCTTCCTCCATAAATAAATCAAAATTTCTAACATTTTCTGAAGATTAATGTAGATGTTTCTTTCAGTCAAGGGGTTCAAAGTGAACATGCTCTTTTATAAACCTCTATAATTAGTTTAAAAACTTTTACAACGGAAACAATTCTCAGTCGTACGACTACACACAATACTAGAAACAGCAAAAAACTACAAAAACAAGCAAGAAAAAATAAATAAGCCATTTCGAAAATGGAATCGATCACATGTGAGGAACACTTCATGCAGGAAAATTACATAAAAGTCGATCAGAAAAATAACAGAAATAAAACAAGGTTAGATAATTTCATTTATCGGATTTATCTAGTTCTATAAATAAATCATGTTTTTGTTTTGTTTACACGCGGTAAATATTTTTCTCAATGAACCCGTAACTTAAGTTGATATTCTAGCAGAAGTCCACAAAAATTGGTGTTGTGAAAATAGCTACCAAAATTTTACAAGTTATAGACGGTCATAATTCTATGATACATTGCCACCAGATTTGAAAATACATTCACAAGTATTAAAACTCAAACTCACTGAAGTTTTTTTTTCAAAAGCAACTGAAAGCCGCACAAGCTCCATTCGCCGAGCCCCGCAACTTACGTACTGAGAGATCCTGGATTTCGATGAGCTCTTCTCGAGGACAACTGATGGTCCACAAGTGGCGCTCCTGCCTTTTATCCCTTCACACTGCCCCCCCACCACCACCACTACCTCGTTATCGTACCTGCCCTTCCCTTCCCCTCATATCGGAGAAAAGGCTGAAAGTAAGGGAGGGAGGAGAACAATAGCATCTGCAAAAAGGTGAATTCAGAAAAGACCCGCAGAAAAACGTCGATCATTTCTGGATGCAGCTTTGATCGTGTACTAAGGAAAATGTAACGTGCCCTAAGGAAACGGACGGTACTCGTACATGGTACTTGTACAATATGGGCGTAACTTGGAGTCTACGTTTAGGGACTAAGTTATACGTGTTATCCAACCATTAATTCCGTTAAGTAAGATGTGAGTGAATTATTTCAGTTTGTGTGGTATTATTATTATTATTATTATTATTATTATTATTATTATTATTATTATTATTATTATTATTATTATTATTATTATTATTATTCCTCTACTTCACCTACGCTTTGACGCCTCACATTCGGCTGATCTCGATATCCAAATTCTCCTATTTAAGGCGTTTCTCTGCCTCCTTTGTTACGATGTTTTGATCGCACGACTGATACGAAATGAAAATAGAACTTTACGAGTGTGTCAACTCGTAAGAGATAGAACAATTGATGTATGTAGTGGGTTGCTATGGAGGCGAATCTGTTTGGGAGAGGCTAGCCAGAGTTCATAAGCAATGGGCGCCTGAGGAGTAAGTCGTAATATTTAAAGTGAAATACTTGTTTAAATATCCAATTAGTGACAGCCTTCTCTTAATGATCGAGAGCAGCACCGTTTACGTAGAGTTGTCAGTGCTATCAGGCAAGCAACACTGCGTGAAATAACCGAAGAATTCAATGTGGAACCTAAAACCCACGTATGCGTGTTGACAGTGACGCAAAATTTGGTTCTACAACAGTACACTATAAGATGTTAAACGTCATTAAGTGTACATAAGAAATGTTGATTGAAAAATGTGAAAAATTCTTTCCCCAAACTATGAAAGAATTGTGTACATTGTGTACTGAAATCTGCTTTATGGACGGACGAATTCGCAGCAAAAACTTCAAGAAACTTTCAAATCTACCCTTGAAAGGTGGCCACTCGATCGCCCCATAAAAACCCTTAAAATATGTCAAAAATCAATTTGTATAAAAATGGACGAAAACAGCTGAAAATGTCGAATAATGCATGAAACTATCCCGAAAAAATGCCAAGCCGGAGTTGATCCCTCATACAGCCGTCTCCAGTAGAGATTTCGAAAATACACGGAAAATTGTGTACAAGTAAACCGTGTATATGTTTAGGCTTTTTAAGGTGGGATTGCTCCGATTTTTGCCAGATAGCGGCGTTCCCAGGCCTGGGCCCTGTTATTATTGATTATCCATCCCTGGGGGTAAGGGAGGCATGTGGCGAGCAAGACGCACCGTCACCGTTCCTAGCTTATTTGACCGGCCTAAACTCTTTCGTCACACAGCTGTAGAAACTGGAACCATTGTATTAGAAAGCTACAGCTTCATTTTTGCTCCGACCGGGAATCGAACCCAGGATTGCACTACGGAAATCTAACACACTGTCCATGAGACACACAAGCGGCCAACAAGTAAACATATGTAAATAAAAATGTTGATGAAAAGGAGGCCCATAAATATTGTTAGCTGCTGTCCTGTTTTAGGCTGCGGACGCTTATGTACCAGAGAGAAGCAGAAGATAATTTTTTGGATTTCAAGGGTCGTGCAAACTACAGACCTTTAGACATTGAACACCTAAGCATCGCAACTAGTGAAGGATGTTTTTATTTCCTTTAATGACTACGTTTTACGTACTACAACATCGCCCCTTTTTGTCAAGGAGGCGTCGAGTAACGAGTGAAAGAAGATTGATCAGTTATATAATGAACAATTTGTTACGAACCTTCATAAAGAAATTACAATGAGAGCTCACCTATCCACTGTGTACGAATATACACAAGACACAATAGTGAGCACATATTCGTTGACATTGTCACCAGAAAATATCAGTCTTCATTCAGAAGTATAGAATTTCTGGTTCTGTAAATCACATAAACCCTGCTCGATAAATGGTTAACGATACGCTCTTAGTCCCACGATATCGACCTAGAATCAATTCCACGAAGAAGGATAGAGCGCCAAAGAAAGAGCCTAGGGCAACAAACACAAGTGCCTCCCTCATATGTAACACTGTCAGAGGTTTCACTGGATCAGTCTGGCCGCGTTGATTCGCATTGAAGCACACAAAATAGTCTAATTTCGGATGACGGCTTTGCTCTGAACGCAACTTCAAAGTCAATCCCGATTCCACCATCCTCTGAAGCAGTTCATTGAAGCGATCGGCCAGAGGCCAGTTTTTACGAATGGCAAATGATAGATACGTTGGACTCATCACACACTCGGGGACACGATAGAATTGCGAACACAAGCCCAACTTTTTGCTTAAGGTCTTTTCAATTTGTTCGAGTGTAAACATTGGTGCAAGAGCTCCAGTGCTTCTGCGAAGCATGTCGAAATCGTCGGGTGTGGCTCTTAATTTCCTTGCCAAGGATGCAAATAATTCTCCGAAGTTTTCTAAGCCTTTGAGTTGATGGTGGAACCACCACGGAACGTAGATTTCTGTGAGTGCAGCGTCCACATCTTCCAAAGTGTCCAGCTTTCCTAGATGACCCAAAGAAACGATTGTTCCCGTTAAAGAACCGGCGATGGTGCTAGCAGTGAAGAAACTGAGGATGCTAAGCCATAACATGAGCCTGCGATATCGAAAATCAAAGCCGCCAGTGATGAAAGTTCGCAATGCTTCAAAGACTGCTAAAACAACGTTTGCACGAAATCCTAAGACAGTTGCGACGACGAACATCAGAACTGAAAAGCCTATGGCACCCCACATTGACAACGGCACAGTGAATAACACGCTTCGCCGAATCCGAGATTCTTTTTGAATAAGAAAGCAAATATTTTCCATGTAATGTGGGTACAATGTACTGACGTTGGATATGAAGCGATTGGAATAATAAATAGGTTCTATGTAAATATCTATCGCTTCATTAGCCAATGCTCGGTAACCTCCTTCCAGACTCTCCTGGCCGTCAATCAATTCACCGTCAATCTTGTGTACATCGCATTTGAACCCTGATCGGCTCATGACTATAAATAGGATTTCATTGTGTCGTGAAAATCGTTTGATCCATCTGGTGCACCAGCATTTATTATACCACAAATTATGCACTCCGACTTTCACTGTTTGGTTATTGTACAGTAGAAATTCATTTCTTCGAACAACACGCATTTTATCCAGTGGAATCGGTTCTGACGCTACTTCTCTGAAATTATTTTTATCGTATATCTTATTTGCAAGTAAATGGGTTGTCACCGGATCCAAGAGTAACAAAATAAATGATATATAGGTAACATTCACCGGCATGATTTCACACAATTCAGCACTGAAGTTAAAACCTTGAGTTTATTTCATGAGATATTCGGAAAAATGTCGTCCAACTCAAAAAAGAAAAATAATATATGCACCTGAAAAAGTGTTAATTATCTGCTACAAGCGCTAGAGCGCTTACTTTGAAGTTTATAGGAATGTATCGTTTCCAAGGTAACATACGAGTGTGTGACCTTCGAGCATTAAGGGCGCTTTTGTAAATGGATTCATGCATGGAGAATTAATTAATTACGCAATACGTACCATCTGAATTTCCTTTCTTAAACAATCATTACGAGAATTAAAATCATTAATTAGAATTAAATTAAGATATTTTCGATTACTGCATGCTGTGTTACCATCACGCATCAAACAAGGTGATTTGTGTATAATTGTTAAATTATGAAAAAACCTACAAATTAAGTGTGATTACAATTAGCGCACAATCTCGTTAAATGCTTTAAACCAATGGAGAAAATTTATTCGTAGAAAAACTTCTAAGTTTATAGTAGCAATTAATCACCAAAGTGCATCTATTTAATTATTACAATAATACAGATATAGAAACATAGATATGTTTTTGACCTACCAAAACAGCTTGGAAATGTTCACAAATCACAACTCCTCAACTTTATCGTATACATTGTAAATATTTTTATTCTTATTTAAATTTTTTACCTTTCACATATTACTAATGCTCCTGTCTGCTTATACTAAAATGTAATAAAATACGAAAATATGTACTTAAAATGTAATACAAAAATGATCAAAAGTTTAATGGTTTATGATTTTTGTCTAAAAGTAATTTAAAAAGATGGTAAAAAATATAATGATTGTCGATCAGTCTATCTTCTATTTACTGACAATCACTCCAATATTGTAAACTGAAAACTCACTGTTTCTCTAGGTAAAACCACAGGCCTGAAGGTGGCTAAAAGAGTCAGCCCAAAGAGTTGCCTCTTCTAATGGCTAATTAGAAACAGAATGAATCTCAAATTCATATATATATATATATATATATATATATATATATATATATATATATATATATATATATATATATATATCAACGTAACCCGTTCCAAATTTATATAAGAATATGGGCGCCAGGAAAAGATTACGTTAATTCAATTATTAAAATTACTCTTCAACTGCTATTTCCATTAAATTAATATCCGGCTAACTGGGTCGATGGGTCTTATAAGAAATAATCGCTATTGCCTACTAATAGCCGATTATTCGATCTGCCATCTGTACCGAGTGGCCGAGGAATCTGAAAAGCAAATATACATTTCTAGCTACTCATTTGCTGGAATTGGCTAAATGAAAATCATCTTTTCTATTCACAGAAACTTGTAAGTTTATTCAATGTTCCTTGTTAACAATACGAAACTTTCGGCCATGACCAGTCTCAAAACTTATATTGCAGTACCCGTCTTCGCGTGCTCTCGACCGATGTCGCCGCGTAGAAAAATATTCAATCTTCCCCGGTGTCGATGGCTCCAGGTCCAAATACCATCTTCTTTTCTTCCGTTCTAGCACAAGTGTACTCAAGTCACTGATCCTCACCGCCTCATAAGTCGATAAGACTTAATTAAGACAATTCTCCTATTAAAAGTTCCCAGTTCTTTCTACGCGTATACTTAAAATATTAAAGTTCAGCAAACTATACCTGCATCAAATACTCCCAGTCCTGTTGCCGGCAAATTCACCTAAGTTCACAATTCTAGCTGCTGCACTCGAAATATTTCCAAGTTTCAATTCCGCACATTACATCAATATTCTAAGTCCGACAACTATACGCTCCAAAGTAGATGTTCACAATTCCCAAACTCCCAACATCAATTGTCTACACACGATCCGCACAGCACCACGGCATAAGTCGGAATGCCTCCATATTCCCCTCTTTCAGCCCTTCAAAACTCGGTCCATCGTTCTACTGTTTTATGTTATAAAAAATGTCATGCCTAGCTAATCCCTCAATTACTTACAAATTCAACTAGCCGCGTCCCAGACTGTCATTGCTTTCTCGGCCAATCCCCAAACAGTTTACTTTATCAA
This sequence comes from Teleogryllus occipitalis, assembly GCA_011170035.1. NCBI lineage: Eukaryota > Metazoa > Arthropoda > Insecta > Orthoptera > Gryllidae > Teleogryllus > Teleogryllus occipitalis. Next base: position 127,712 of record BLKR01003119.1, read on the forward strand.
CTAGCCGTGCCTCGTGGTTCAAGGCAATGCAGTTTGTTGACCTTGACGTCAACTCGTCTACCGTTGCTATGCCGCCGTATTTACAAATGTCTATCCTTACAATTCATCCTGTTTACAATAAATGTGACGCAATACAAGGTCCCACATATTGGTATGTCACAATATATAAACTAATGTCTTTAATTGCAAAGGCAAAAGGGTTTTAATATTAAAAAGTGTAAGCATTCGTAGAATTAGAAGAAACTAGTTGTGCTATAGAATGACAGAGAATTTCTCGTAGTAATGTTTTTTAATTTCCTTGGTGTGGGCTAGCTTTACGGTCTTGCCCGATCCTCTTGCCAGCCCAAAGTACATTTTTTGAAGTTTTCTCAATTCTTCAGTTTCCTAATGGTAGATTCGAAGTATTAATTTTAAATATTAAAGAAAGGTAAAACCTCGTCCTACGTGGAAATTTTCATTGAAAAATGTTGAGATTTTTTTAAGAAAAAATCGTTTAAACTCTATTGTAAATGCGAAATTTGAAGCACGCTTTCACAGGAATCCTTCGTTTTCGAAAAACTTCAATTGAAGTCATTTGAAGCACTTTCACTCGCAAATCCAATAATATATCCAATGTGCATATTAACAGCGTGAGAGATATTTCAAAAAATAATTTGGTGTGATTAAAAAAACAAAAGAATACAGCAAAATAAACTTTATGTCATCTTAAACAGTACAATAAGCACTTTCCGTACGAAAAGTTTAAAGAAAAACTTTTGAGCTGGTTTTGAGAAAATAGCGTTTAAGCATTTCTGAAAAACTAGGTCTTTTCCAGGTGTTGATTCGTGTTAATTACATCTCACGCAATTGGCATGTTTTTCATGATAAAAAAGTAGTATCAAGTATATTTTGAAGTATAAAGAAGTATTTATCAGAAATGTTCTACGGGATTAGATAGAAAATGCCCAGTTCTTCCTTTTCTTTTGAATCCGGTATCTCAGATGTATTTTCAATAGAGAAATCTGAATTACCCTGTATTCGTCTGTATGTTCCTGTAATCTTAATAGCTTTTCTTCAGTGTGCACGCACTGATTAGTTGCATATCCCAAATTGCTCAATAATCATATTTACGATTTTCCATTGTTTCATCATTTTACCCTTCCTATTCTTTCTTCCAAAAATGTAAATAAACGTGTTATGTCACTTTCCTATTTCATGTTCAACCTTATTTAGTGAAACAAAACTATAACACTAGTTCTAGAACAACTAATTGTGTTACAAGATGAAACAGACTTTCTCATACAATTTGTAACGGTTATAAAAAATACTAAGAATATATTGCAAATTATCTGTATTACTAATTTCATACGTGCGCAGAGTTTTAGAGAATACCAGGGATCATTTGGCAATGTGAGAGGTGTCAATGATTTCGTTAGATACCCGCGATCTCGAGAAGTATTCAGAAGCAATAAAGCAGTATTATTTTTGTCCGAAAATTGCAAATATTTGATTGTGTTGTGTTGCCTATTTTCCTACTGCATGTACTGACTTAATTCTCAAATATGAGACAGCACGACTCGAAAGAAGAGGCCACCCACCAAAATATTTGTTTCACGCGCTACGTTATGGAACAACTTTCTTTTATATTGCTGGGTGAAAACAACTGCTGAACTGTGTATTGGATATAGTACTACACAACGTTACTGCTGTATTTCTGAACACTCGTTTTGTAAAATATTTCATTGGAGAGTGTATAACATAATACATGTTATAAGATAGTATCTTATTTGCTCTTGAACAGTGTGTGAGCTACTTTTTGTAAAATAATTTTGTGTGGTTTCGTTCAGCAGAATTTTCGCCTCTGTAGGCCACTTATGTACCTCTAATATTTCACCACTCTGGAGAGCGCACATTGCTCTATTCTTTCAAAAAATTTAAAGAACTAGTGGTGCTAAAACAGCTCGTACTTTCTCGCCCGTATTTACAAGCAAAATTTCGCGAAAAAGTACTCAGATTTTCGGAAAATTGTACATGACCTTATTTCAAAATCTATCTTTAAGATCCACATTCCATTAAGGAAAAATCAGCATTTTCAACGATCATGAGACCTGCACCATTCTCTTAAACGTCCTTTACACTATCCAAGAAAAAATGCAATATAAAGCGATGGAGACATTTTTTGTCAATTTGGAAAATGTCCCGGGGGCTTCGTGTAAAGTATCCCTCAAGATTAAAATATCAGTTTCAATCATCGACATCAGCCAGAATTGGGGAATATCTATTTGGAGAAAATATGCTGGACGGTTTAACCGACATCGTTGATCACAGACAGACAGTGTTGTCGTCAATCGATTTTTCGGTATCAAGGAGACACAAAACATGGATTCTGGCTACACCAGGTGTTAGAGGATTTTTTCTGAATTTAGCAACTGGATTTATGATCCACTTTTTCATGACCAATGCCTAGCAATAAGAATTTTTCTGCCAAAAATTCCGTTTTTTTCACGCAGCAGTACGTACCTTTCTCTGTACTACGTAATAACAAAGTAAAAATTCCGGATAGAGTTTAAAAAAATTGAAATGTTCTAAGATCTTCATACAAAGTGAGCGTTAAAAGATCCGTTTGAAAACGCGAAGGCAGCATAGGGCCAGACCGATCGCAGAATATGCATTTCAGAGAAAATCCGGTGTATAGTTTAGGAAATACGGAGAAATGGACACGGTCGTTTTGAAAAAAAATAACATTTTTCGATATGAGATACTCCAAGAGTGTATTTCCGTCAATAGCTCGACATCCTTTTCTTGCGGCACAGCATAATATTCCAGTAACTACGCATACGAGTAAGTAAAACGAGGAAATAAAACATTAATTTCTAACACAGTGTGGTTTCGAAACGGCGTGTTTGGGATCGATAACGCTGTTCCCGCAGATAATCTACAGATGCAGTAAATGTACAGAAAATTATATCTACTTTAGTGAAATTATGATTCGAGTAATCAGCGCCAGATTCATTAATTCCAGAATCAAAACTATTCAAGCAGACATCATTTGAAAACAACAGTAGTTAAAAAGATGCTTCGACTCGCAAATGTATTCGAAGAACTCCTCCCGTGCCTTGGGAACTTCCCAACCATAAAAGGGACAAAGGGACAAGTCGTTTAAGACAAAGGACCTCCAGGAGACAAAATCACTTTCGGATATGAAACAGGCGGAGAAAAGTCGCCCGATTAGCAAGACACAGAGCGGCCAACCACTCGTAAAGTCGGTAAACCCCTCAACCCATTCACGGTCATCTTGATAATTGCAGCGCTTCTATTGGGAGAGCCAACGAGAACTCTTATTTCTCCAATAGCGGAGGGAGCGACATCACAAATTGAGAGGCTTCCATTTACGTCTCCGCGCCTATCTGCACAATTCCAGTAATATGTATTGTGAGATAACCGTAGCACATCTTAAACTGCAAAATGTGTCATGGCAGTTATCAACTCAATATCTCTGGCAAAATAAGAGTACGAAAATTTTCCTTTGATGGCTGAAAACCGTTAATCGTCCTTTCGCGTCACTATGCTTGATAACGCTGTTTCTCTTTTACTCTTTATTCAATGCATAAATACTTCGCTCTTCAGCATCGTGCAAATCAGAGCTTGAAACGAAAGAACAAAGAATAACTCATGATATTCATTGCTCCATGGTTGAAACATCATTGTTCACATTGTAATGTGCAATACCTTTTGTGACTCACACAGCGTAGTGACTTATCTACCAGGAAAATTCTTAGATCTAAACGGCCCATTAATATCAAGACATTTATATTAAAAGATTCTAAAAATCGAAAGATAAAGCCTTATCTGTGATGCTCATTGCACTGGGTATTTCACTCTTACGTCTCTTCCTGGTGTATTTGAACGAGTGCATTTTTTATTTACCTTAAAAACAGTTAAAAACTGTCAGCCGTATGGCGAAGAAGTACAATATGTTTGTACTTCTATGGGATTATAAATAAAAGTAACAGCGGGCGTATTTGGTAAAATTTGATAATATGAAATATTCATCCTCGTGTATAAGAAACTATTCGCATAGGCAAATAAGCTACAGAATTTCGTTTATACCTTATCGTGTCTCGCGTTAAGGAATCAACTCCCTTTCGCAAGAACAAGATAAATGAAATTATTTGATGGTAGTTAAAGAAATAGCTGAATTATTTTCTAACACCCCACAGAGCTCAAGAAAACGTGCACAGATCAGCTGTTTTTACTTTCTCGTATACGTACGTATATACGGAGTACTAGGCGTAATATCGAGAAAGTTAAGTAATGCTGCGCGAAAAAACGGCGGATTTTCGGCGAAAAAAATCATTGTCGATCACTGGTACCGAAAAAGTGCATTACACCAGCTCGAAAATTAAGATAAAAAATCTTCTAACACGTGGTGTAACCAGAATCCCTGTTTCGTGGGTTCTTGATGCCGAAAAACCAACTGGAAGCAAAACGTCCGTCCGTCCGTCCTACTAGCGCCTAACCCACACGTACGATCTTTTCCAAATTGAAGAAACTCGTGTCAATCTGGCTGTAGTTGAAGCTTTGAAATTTTGAGAATTAATCTTTAAAATTTGGGGGTACTTTACAAAGAGCCCCCGGCCATTTTCAAAATTTTCTCGAAAAACGACTTAATTTTTTTAAATTTCTTGTAAGAGTAGAGTCAAATATATGAAGATGGCATAGGTCCGATTTTCACCGTTAACTCTGAATTTTCGAAAACAGGAGGAAACAACTAAACCGCAGGGCGCTAACAGTGCTGCAGATGATTTATCCAGAAAAAGAGAAACAAGGAAACAATATGATAAAAATGATATGATTGATGCTGCGGGGCTTGGACCATATACGTCTGTATCCAAGAGAAAAACAAAAGAAGATAATTGTGTCCTGTGAGACCCACGAAAAAAGGACTTACATTTACTAGTGAAAGTAACATAGAAATAGACAGTGGTGCCTAGATCGTCGATTCTGGTGCAAAGAATCATGTAAAGAAAAGGAAGGAATGGAATACGTTGTTTACATATTTCACAGAACAGAGTGGGTCTTAAAGCCTAGTATGGGTGCAATGAGACAATGAGAAATCAAGTTCCTTTTGTTATTCAAGAAAAGCAGATAAGGTGTGGCATGTGAAATGTTTTATAAGTTACCTATAAGTACCTATTTCATTGCTCATATAGTTATAAGCACCTATTTCATTGCTCACAATATTAAACATTATTGGTCCTACACTACTGTAAAATATTTGATGGGCTCTTAAATTTGATTTTGGAACATAAGAGTTTTCATATCTTCTCAAGTTGTATCTTTCTACATGTGGTATAGAAAATGCTGTGCTTCTGATGAAAAACATTTTTAAGGCATTAAAAATATATGTCTTAAGGGAAGAATTTTGAGATAAAAAAATTGTTTGTGTATGTTCATACTTTGCTTTAAATGATATTGTTCTCATAAAACGTTTCTGAAAGATTATAATTGGAGAAATTATTGATCGGCACATCCCACCCCAACATGAAATTCCATACGGGAGCCTAGAACAAACAAGTGTATGATAAACCCTAATTAATACTTTCCTAGGACGTAGTTGACGGATTAAGTAAAATTTTCTTACTGTTGTAGAGCTCTTTTTTTTAACATGATCCCTCCATGACAGTTGACTATCAATAGCTAATCCTAAGAACTTAATATTAAAAACTTGATCTAATTCCACGCAATCACAATTATTCTTACCTCTAATTTCAGCATATATCTCTCTCTCTCCCTCTCTCTCTCTGTCTCTTTCTCTCTCTGTCTCTGACTCTCTGTCTCTCTCTTTCTCTCTGTCTCTCTCTGACTCTGTCTCTCTCTGTCTCTGTCTTTCTCTGTCTCTCTCTGCCTCTGTCTCTGACTTTCTCTGTCTCTCTCTCTTTGTCTCTCTCTGTCTCTGTCTCTCTCTGTCTCTGTTTCTCTCTCGGTCTCTGTCCCTCTCTGTGTCTCTCTCTCTGTCTCTGTGTCTCTCTGTCCCTGTCTCTCTGTCTGTCTGTCTGTCTGTCTGTCTGTCTGTCTCTCTCTCTCTCTCTCTCTCTCTCTCTCTCTCTCTCTCTCTCACCACGCTATTTTGGCAGCAGTCACGAAGATATACAATGGTGCCCCCTGCACTGTACTCATTACAGTTAGCAATTAAATTATATCCTTCAATTTTATAACTATTCAATTCAGATTTACTTATCCATATTTCCGTTAATACAATTACAGCAGGAGTTCCCCAAGGATCTGTTCTCTTCCCACACTATTAAATCTCTTTACTGCCGACAGAGGCAGGATTCAGTGGGGGGGGCAACTGCCCCCGCAATGTTGAGACAAGTTTTTTAAAAACATTTCATTTCGCGGATCTTCAATTTTTTATCATAAATGATTTCCTTTTTTTCTGTATTTTTAGAAATTGAATAATAATTAAGCGAACAATAATGATATTAAGCTGTGCTAATATGATACATTGATTTATTGATACATTAATAAATTGATGAACTTTAGTTCAAAACTATAAAATGCGCGGGATAATGTTCAGCGTTACTGTGAATATCCTGTTTAATAAATCATCTTTGAATTATATTGCTTTTAAACGTTATTTACTTAGAAAGTTAACAGTTTCGTGCCTATAAGCACGAGTTATAGCACTCGAATTAACGTGTTTTTTTTTAATTTATTTAAGGTCGCATCAACATCTAGGTCATTAGCGACTACTATTGGAGTTAATGGTATGGTAACAATGAAGGTGAAACAATGTGGTGATGACAAGGGATGAACGGACAAACACAAATACAATCATGTCTGAGGAGGGACTCGAACCCGCGACCCATCGGTCCGAGATCGCTGCGACTCTAGTGCCTTAACGATCTCGGCCACCGGGCCGATTAACGCACATCATGATTATATAAACTCTCATCATTACAAATTTCCTAGCGTTCTTAAATATTTCAAATGCCGAAAAATATGTGCTTCTCACGAAAAAACGTTTCGTGGGTCCGCGGTGCGATGAAAATCATGATTTTTTTTTCAGCATTCCTTGTAATCTATGGAACCGTAGTCGGCAAACTGAAAACTTTAGACCTTGTCCATGTAGAAAAACGATTTTCTTTAACGGATCTTCAAAAAAGAAGAAATTTGTCTATGCTGCGAAACGTACGGATTCGAAAAAGGCACCGACTGATTAAGTTTTCTGTGATCCAGTAGTCCTAGCTTAAAAATACACTGTTAGAGACCAAAAACTACGCGTTTACAATTTTTTTAAGTAAGAAAGAGAAAATTATGAAATATTTTGGGTAAAACTGTTTATTATATTATATTTTGTATGTTTTTTTTTCATTATAATGTAAGATATAATGTAACTAATGCATGATATTTGTTTGATACCACGTGTACCTGATTGCACCTGCTATCTCAACCGAACATTCCCTTACTCAAAGTTATTATAATTTCACTTTTCTGATATAATCGCGAATCTTATTGTTTTAATCATAATATCGGTTCCATTACCATAGCAAAAAAGTTTCATTATTTTGGACAACAGATCAATTTTCATTACAAATTTATAATAAATATTAAAATATATGCACAGTACTGTGACAGCCATTTCCAAAATGTATTTAAATTCAATGCGATTTAAAGATTTTTTCTCCCCCATACGTCACATACAGTTTTTGACTGTTTTTGACTAAATAAATAAAAAGACGGGAAAATGATAAAATTTGTTTTTATTGTCATAACTACCGCTCAACAATCGAAACTCGTTGTGCTATGGAATGGCACAGACTTTCTCGTACTAATTAGTTTTCTAATTTCTTTGGTCTGGGCGAGTTTCACAGTCTTGCCCTATCCTCTTGCCAGCTGCCATCTTTCGCCGCCCAAATTGAATATTTTTCAAAACTTTCTAAATTTTTCTGTCTCCTAATGGTATCACCGAAATATTGCTTTCATAATATTAAAGAAGAATAAAACCTTGTCCTCAATGTCAATTTTCATTGAAAAAATTTGACGCTATTTTTAAGAAAATGGCGTATAAGCGTTACTGCAACTGCGGAATTTGAAGTTCTTTTTCACAGGAATCTATAGGGTTTTCGAAAAAATTTATTTGAATCCATTTAAAACACTTTCACTTCACTTACAAATGCAAAAATGTATACAAGTTGATGGAAATGTATGTATTGACGGCATGAGAGATATTAAAGAAATTATATTTATATAATTTTTGAAAAAAACAACAAAAAGTACACAAAAATTAACTTTACGTCATATTTAACAGTGCAATTAACAATATCCGTAAGAAAAGTTTGAAGAAAAAGTTAGGACCCGTTTTTGAGAAAATGGCATTTGAGGGTCTATAAAATGCGGAATATTGAGTTCGTTTTCATCGAAAAGTTTTGAGTTTTCGAGAAACTTTATCTGGCATCATTTAAAGCACATTTACTCGCTAATGCAAATATTATCGACGTGAGAGACTTTACGATCTTGCCCCATTCTCTGCCAGCTGCCATCGCCGCCCGAAGAACATTTTTTTTTTTTTTTAATTTTCTCAATTTGTCGGTTTCCTAACAGTAGAACCGAAATATTTATTTAAGAATATTAAATAAAAATAAAACCTCGTCATAAATGGCAATTTTTATTGAAAAGTTTAGAGCTGTTTTTAAGAAAATGGCTAAATAGCGTTACTGTAGATGCGAAATTTAAAGCTCTTTTTCACAGAAAATTTTGAGTTTTCGAAGAACTTCCTTTCAAGACATGTGAGGCACTTTAACTCACAAACGTAATAGTGTTTAGAAATGGCTGGAAATGTGCATATTAACGGCGTGAGAGATATTTAAAAAACATTTGTATAAGTTTTGAAAAAGAAAATTAATTCCCCAAAATTACATTTATGTCATTTTAAACAGTGTAATTAGCACTACCCGTTTGAAAAGTTTGAAGAACAAATTTGGAGCCATTCTTGCGAAAATCCGGAATTTTGAGCTCATTTTAACAGTAAACTATTGAGTTTTCGAGAAACCTTATATGACATCATTTAAAGCACATGTACTCAAATACAATAATTTGTTCACAAACAGTGAACAAATTGCCGCTAATGTAAATATTAAGGACGCGAGACATGTCAAAAAATTAGTTTTGTAATTTTTGAAAAAACAAAAAGATAGAGAAAAATGGTGTTTGTCATCGTATAGAGTGTATTTAGCACTATCCGTACCAAAACATTAAAGAAAAAATGTGGAGCTATTTAGAGAAAAAACAGTTTTTTTTAAAATTGCAAATATTGCTCGCAATATTGCGCGAAAACGAGTACAATTTTCAAAAAAATATACATGTCGTTAATGAAAAAACTCATTATGGACAACAAATTTCATTTGAAGGGAAAATCTCTATATTCAATTTTGTACTTGTAAGAAGACACCGAAAAAATTCAAAATTACGAAATTTTTGAAAATTCAGTGTTAAAGTGAACTTCGGAGTACGTGAAAATCGGAGCTATACGACCTTTATAAGTGTATTTTACTTTTTTTACAAGAAATTTTTGAAGAAAACAGTTGGAGCCGTTTTTGAGAAAATTTAGAAAATGTCCAGTGGGCTTCATGTAAAGTACCCACAAATTTTTAAGAAAGTTTTTCAAATTTGCAGCGCGTCAAGTTGAACCAGCTCGACCGGGGATTATCCATTTTAGAAAATAATCCTACTATGGTTTAGGCGCTAGTGGTGTCCACAAAGGGGCAGACGGACCTCAAAAAAACAACACTTTTTTTTCCATCGGGGGATCCCAAAATGTGTATTGTCGTTGAAATCTCGAAAGCGATTTTAGCATTACGTAAACTTCTCTATACTGCGTATATTACTCAGTATATACGTACGTATAAGAGAAAGTAAAAATGTTTTTCTGATAGTACCATACATTATTTTATTTTTCATAATTTTTTCAAAAAATAAAATTAAAAAACACGTTTCAGGCTGTAGAGGGGTGTGGGTGTTGGGACGGGGGCCAAGATACCTTTTTATCTTAATTTATAATGTAACTACCCACTGTCATTTGGTTTAAGGGACCTTTTTACTATGGTATGTGGGGGGACCTTTTGCCCCCCCCCCAATAAAAGATCCGAAATCCCACCTCTGGGTCCAGTCTATGATGACTGTTGAGCGAAAAGTATTTAGATTGTTTCAACTCTTCACAAATGAACTGCCAAATATTTTTAGCCATTAACTCAATTACATCGCATGCCTTGGAAAAGAAATAATTTGTATTGCCACTACCACTATTAACGTATTTTTCAATGTGTTGCTGGGAATGAGCTCTAAAGCCACAAGAAAATTTTCATTCCTCACAGAACCGAAAATCTCGTTGTCGCATCTTAAAGCGAGACCTCTTGATGACAGGGTCTTGACCGCCGTTACACCAGTTAAAATATTTCTCCAAAAGTGTATTTCTTTGACACGCTACTTGTGTTAAAACATTTCTCCAATGGTGTGTAGGGCGAGCGTCGCCGGGCGCTCGCCCTTACCTTCCTGGAAGAACATTGATACGGTGAGATATCTGGAATTAGTAAAAGTGAAAATGATTAATTTTTAATCAAGACTAGAAGAAAATAGAGATATAGGAAAAAAGGCTTCAAAAGTTAAATATGCCTTTTAAATACATTTACCTGAAAATAGACAAAATTCGTCAGAATTGTTACTTTTTCATTATTTTTGCGTATACCTAAAGCCTCAGGATATCTACAAAAACTACAAGTACCGCTAGATTGCTTTCGCATTGGTCAACGTACAAATCTCGAAAATCGCAAAAACAATTTGCGTCGTTCAATAAGACATGTCGCCTCTCCGCCTCGAGTTTGAACGATAAACGGTGGCAAGAGATCTGTTGACGCCTCCAGCATTCTTTGACACGGTCAGTGCATCCCGATAACAGAGCAAGGTTCGGTATCGTTTGTTCTCGATAATGGCAGTGCCAGAACTAGCGTTGTCAGATCAAATCGCCACGATTGCGTCTTCCGCAATGCAGTTTTGTCAAACCAAATCAGGTTACTCTGCACGCAAGTTATATTACAAGAGTACGTGCTGTGATTTGGTATTATGTTATAATTTTAGGAAGTGTGTAGAAAGACAAACTTAGTTTCAAGTAATATTTGTTTTAAAATTCAAACGGAAAATATTATTAACGTCCGAAATATTTATTTTTAAATTTTGAATGAATTGCCCAACTGCCGCCCGCAAAACTTTGCCGTTCTAGGCTGCAGCCTACTTAGACTATTTAGAAATCCGGCCCTGCACGGCAAATGAAGGGTAAAGGTGAATTTGTGAAAGGGCATTTGTGAATATTTTTCACATTTGGAGTAAGTGATCCAGAACTTATCCAAAATTTGGCTTGGAAATTTGTCAATTATACATTTTTTTTTTAATAATCAACACTTGACAAAACACAATGAAAAAGAAAATTAATTGACTAAGTAATTTCACAGTAAATCAAATAGATGCCGTCTGCACAACTATTACAAAGAGCTAATTGTCCAAGTATTCTTAACAGTAGACAAAGTAACAATGGGAAATGCAAGGTATGGAGATAAAAACTCTGCAGAAACAAATATCAATTAACAAAATAGTACATTGGTTTTTAATTAATCAGTCCTTAGTGAAGATTTTTATTCCAATTTCCATTATCATATAGTATGTAAATCAAACTTATCAAGAATACATACAAAACAATTAAAATATTGCGCATTAACTACAGACTACCAAAAAGATAATACTGGTTATCACTTCAGCAGCCACCACAAAAAATTCTCACATTACAAACACATTCTATATTTCAAGATAAACCAGCTGTCACATAATTATTTAGTTATATACAACAATAAAAACCAAGAAAATTAGATACCGGAATATAGTTTCAGTAACAGACACACATACATACTTAGATTAGTAAGCGAAGTTGCATTTCTAATCTGAAGTATTATATCCATAATAATTAGTAAAAAATAAAAATTGTTTGGAAAAAAAAGGGGCAAAAATCATTCATTCTACATCTCACACTTGTCAATTTTTTGTGTAAATTTTTCTTTACGATTACTGGTAAAATTTGTCACATATCCTAATCTCAACTTTAATTGAGTTTCAATACTTCAAATTAATGTGGCAAGACAAATAGCAACAACAAAAATTGCTTATCTACAGGAAGGCAATTCTTCCAACTTAAAGATTCCTAAGTTTTCAACTATTTTCTTTCAACTTAAGACAAATCTGCTGAGCGAAGCAACTTGAATGGACTCCTTCTCAATGGCAATTCATTAACCGTTCATATTGCTTTTGAAATCAAATGCACTTCTATGTACATTTCAAAAGGTGTCCTAATGCTCAAAATATTGAAGAGGTGAATGCCAAGTGCAAGGTAAAACTAATTTAAATATTTGTAGTATTAAAAAAATAAATAAAAGAAAAGATAAAATAATAATAATATACATTTAACAAAAATCAACAAACTAAAATACTTGCATTATAACTAATTAGAAATATGAAAATTCTTACCAATATTTGATCCAGGAAATCAATTCAGACTTAGAATAAATACTGTAATATTTTATCCACTGTGATTAAAACGATCCCTGAAATAATATGGCAGAATCCTGAAGTTAAGAATCATCCAATCGTCTAAGAAAATCAATTAGCACAGTTGATTCACATATTATTTTAATTTTGTCCTTTATTATATTAACAAGACGAAATATTTTGCATTTAGTAATCAACATTTTAAGAAGGAAAGTGAGAAAAGAACATGAAGTATAATAAAAAACAATATAAACATGTATTCAAAAACTTCTAAATTGTGAAGAAAAATAAAAATTATTATCACTGACAAATTCAAAGCAACAAAGGGTGCATTTATGATTTCCTGAAATTCCCACAATCTTTGAACAGTCAGAAATAACATTAACATAAATATATTTTTTTCTCTTTAGAAGAAATTAAACAATTAACAAAATCAACAACAGAATGAGTCTTCACACTGAAGTAAACTACTTAAGAACAAATACACCATGAATAACTAAAAACTTTAAAAAATCTCTCTGCACAAGGAAGAGAGTGGATAGAGATCACATATTGGTTTTATTAGCCACTTATAATAAGACAATTGAAATAAATAATTTCCTAACATCAGTCATGTAGATTCTCCATGAATAATAAATAACATTATTGCAACATAAACAAATCTCATTCTACTTTTTACTCCTCATATGCAAGAGTAGATCCTAAGGCTAAAACTTTCTTGTAAAAATCAATTTGCAATTCTTAATTATTCACAATTCCAGTACTACTTCTCATTCCACATGCCTACATGAAGTCCACGATTCAAGATTAACTTCCATGCTGAATAAACAAATCACCGTTGAGAAAGTAAGGGGTTTGGGAAAACAGATTATTCAAATAAAAGATTTTTGGCTTTGTCAAGCTCTACAGGCCCACTCCTTCACCAACAAGCAAAGAGCTGACTGACCATGTTATTCATTGAACAACTCTCATGGTCAATCAGCTGATGCAAATATTCCAAGGCAGCACAACATACACGGTGTCCATACACTTCATTTCTTGCCAAATGAATTCAATAACACCTTTCATAAATTACACAACGAAAACAAGAAAAACAAGGCTGAAATTTTCAATTAAAATTTCCAATCAAATGATGGAAAAACCAAAGGCATGCTTCAATGCAATTAAGAAGCTCTGGAGCAAAAAACCACCTGTTCCACAAAGTTTCATTAGTACATAAATAAGAATCAATTCGAACATAATAAAATTATAACCTCAAATTTATAGAATAAAAAGTAACTGAATTATTTTCAGAACATTCCATTTCAATAATTAGTTTTTCATTTGACACTTGTCTCACAAAACCTAAATCACAAGCTACCAGTACAGAGAAACTTTTTTCAATTATAATTTGGAAATATCCAATTATTAGAGGCATATGGCAGCAAATATGATGCTGTCAAGTGCATGGAAAATAGGGTCCTGGAGAAGCAAAAATGCTGTTTGCGTACATGGAGAAATAAGCAAATTTTGCTGCTGTAAGCCTCTACATTCCAAGCCAATAGGCTTGCATGCCAGTGTGCAAATTGATGAAAACTTGAATGGAAATTTCTGGAAGGAGAGAAAGATTCTGAAGATACTTAACTCAATAATACACTTTATAAATATATCATGCGATACAGAGTGGACTGCCTGGGTTGGCCACAAGAAATTTTGAAATAGTTTGAGGTACCAAGATGCAATTTGTGTAAAGTCATTGTATATGATCAGAGAAATAACATATTTCATTTTCTAGTTTGAAATATTTCTAATTTTAGAAATATTGACATAACATTGATTCTTTAAATGAAAGTATTAATACTTTCTACCACCAAGCTAAAGGTCTCAAAGAAAGTTGTTAATATTCAGAAAGAAACTCTACAAAAAATGCATATCAATTATGTAGGTAGAGAAACTGCAGATTAACAAAATCAAATATTTGCATTCAGTTAAAATTGAAACTTTTTCATTGTTTCTGTATTTTTCACCCTGAGTTACTGGATCTCTAGCAACACCGCCAACACACATTCAATAAATGCATATATTCAAAATTAGTAATATGAGGTTTATGAAGATACAAATCTACATCAGATGAAAGCACTAATAATCAAAAGAAACCTTAAAGAAAAACAGAAGACTTCAAAAAACAAAAGATAAGGTTTTCAGCTGCACGCTATTGTTCCCTTCAAAATTAATTTCAAACAACTTGCTTAAAAAAATTAAGAGATTTTTTCAGTAGTAAAAATCTACTGAAGATATTGGAGTAGTTGAAACCTTTAATATAATTAACAAAGGCACCAGTGTTGTCTAGGTATCTATTAGTTTATTAACTTAAGCACTTTACATAGATCATCAGAACAAGCTAGCAGCTACTAGCTGCAGGAAAATCAATGTTTTGTTCTTTGTGAGCAAAATAACATTATTCTGCCTGGTGGTCGTAAGCTAGTTTTGATAATGATTGTTGTGTGATTTAACAATGCATAAGTTAATAAAAATAACATCTGTAGTGGCAAGTATAAAGGCAACATCTCACAATCGAACAAAGCAGTGATTTGAGGTTGAGCTTTTTATCTCAGGAAGGTGTCAAAAACAGATATGAGGTTTATGAAGATACAAAACCTCATATTACTTGATATGTTAAACATCAGCAAGTTGGCAGTGCTTCCACACTACAATCAGTAGGCCGATGACTGATTTCTTCATTGTCTACACTCAAACAACACTCTACACAAAAGGACACAAACTGATCATGATCTTCTCTTCCCAGCATCATTGTCATCTCCCCCACCCAAAGAGGAGTACTGTGGAGGAGTATGTTACATCTTTTCCCTTCATGTTTTTCATGAGTCAATGGGGACCTCTGCCCCAAAAAGGATATATTGAGGCTAATAATACTAACAAGTTAATAAACTAATATTGATGTAGACAACACTGGTCTCTTTATTATTTATACATTGATCATAACAAAGTACATTTTGAAACCAAGGTTTTAATAACTGAAAACTGTCTATTTTCACAAATCTGTGATGCATCTAAGTGAATATAAAACTTGATGTCAAAATACAAATTAAAATGGAGCACAACTTATATACCTGAGTACAACTTGCACATAATTGTGCATTAGGGACACGAATTGACTTCCATGGAAATCAAAATCAGAAATAATTACCAAAGTGGATATACGATATGAATTAATGACAACAGTGCTCCATAGAATGCACAATAATGGAAGCCCATCTAATGGTTTTCAAATGAAAACTAAATAGCTTTTACCAAACACGAGGTAACTATCCATGAAAGACTTCACATTCTTTCTCCGTTCTCTGAAATTCCTACTTCTGCTGCATTTTAGGGTCACAGATTCAGAACATAAAATCATCACAAAAAGAGCAGAACAGCACAATTTAAATCAACAACAAATATTTGTCACACTGAGCATAATCCTTTTACACATTTTGATACGACACAATATGTTCATAATAGTGAAGATTGTAGCTCAATAAACTCATACAGATAAGTTAAAATATAGGTAAATATTTAAATTTTTCACACATAGTGTGTGTGTTTTATTTACAAATAATTTCATCTTGCAAACAAGATTACAAGAACCCGCCATTCTCTAAACTTTTCCCAAGAGATCATGAATGTAAGCCTTTTTCCGGTATCGTTTACGCACAATGAACTTAATAAAGACTAAAATTAAAATTACAGCTGATCCAGCATATAGAACAACACACAAACTGATGTCAAATATATTAAAGTTCCAACCCAATCTCTTTTTGTCTACCATTCCAATCTTATAATTCATATCTGTACCAACAAGTTTTGATTGTACGTGTAACAAATCAGCTTTGGCAACATTTTCAGCCCGCTGTTTCTCCATTACTCCAACATGGACAATGCTATGTCGACTGTACATCTGCTTGAGGTATGCAAGAACCTGTTCAGTGATCCACCTTCCATCAGGACCTCTGCAGGCAGGGCATGCCTTTTCAGTAGGAAATTGCACCTTTGGATGCTGTGGATCTTCAGTTAGGTCAGCCACAAGCCTTTTGTTCACCATATTGTGTGCACTCCATAACCAGAGGACACTCTGTTCTGGAGAGGTCACATTCTGACGCATTGATTTCTCAGCCATCTCTTGAAAGTGTCGGGAGCACTCTTGACAACCAAAAAAGTAGGTTATGTATCCCAACATTGCTTCCAGTACTTCCAGACTATTAAAATTAGGATCATTTCCATTTTCTATGACAGCATTAGTAGTTAATGTGTGAAATGTGATCCATAACCCACAAGGATAACCACGATAACGTTTTGCACTCCCTTTACAGCCCAACCACCCATCTGAGTTAGGAAATACAGGCTTCATCTCTGCCTCTAAACTCTCAACTATTTCCAGGAACATCTGCCCTTTCAAAGTACTCAAGTCCTGCACTTTAAATTTAAGTTTTTCCAAGAACATTCTTCCCCTGGCATTTGTAGGGAAATACTTCACCAAAACAGACAAATATTTCTTCAATGCATCAAGAGGGCGACCTGATATAAATTTATGCACAGGAATCTCACTTTTCAGTGAATACTGAATAGTATTTTCTAAATCTACTTGAAAAACTACACCAAACTGTTCTACAGCATTTTCAAAATGTTCTCTCTGTTTTGTAGAAACAATACTTTTTGTGGAAGATGCGTAAGCAATAGGATTGCCTAAATTTTCAGGCAACAAAACTTTATGTTCTTGAAGGAAAGATTTAATTTGTTTGCAAAACAGCACTCTAGAATTTTCCTCCACTTTCAGTGGTAAAACATTTTGACTCCTCTCCAAAACCACAAGACTAGGAAAAGTAAAAACTCCCATCAATTTGCAGAGGGCTTCATTTTCATTTATTACCCTCCTAATTTGTATGTTCTTGATGCTATGGAGATCTAAAATAACTTCTGTACCAAGATATGACTCTTTCTCTTCAAAAATAAGGAAGGCAAATCGGGTAGCTTCAGGAACATTTTTCCACAGATTTAGTACATCATTACTCCTAAAACAGAATAATTTATATCAACATTGTTGTTTAACAATAAAACCATTAAAAATTGGATCATAGAAATAGGTCTCTTCAGTTTGCCCTTTTTGCGTGACATGCTGCAAAATGTACATACTACTTCATTACAAAAAGTATTTGTAATCATTAAATATGCACATATGGTTGTTGTAAGTGCACAAATAATGCCAGCAAAGATGTTATTGAATACAAATAAACTCAAAACCATGGCAAGAAAAAGAATCAAAGAGCGAACTGAAAGGTTTATGATGTTCAAATACTATCAATGATTTACAATTTATAAAAACAAGCATGTGATACAATTTACATTTCAGGATATTTATTACAAAAGTTATTATGTCTTATTTAAGAAATATTTGATTCAAAAGAATGAGTTCATTAAATATATAAGAAAATTATATGAAGCAGACACACATGTATTTGTTAATCCATTTAAATACATTAATAAAAATGAATTTTAAGAAGAACAAGTATACTCTTCCCTTCAATAAAAAACATAAAAATGAACATTACATTAGGTTCATCCCCTACATCCTTGAACATCATAACAAAATATTACAGAACTTATAAGTTGCACAACAAAACATTCAAAGTGTATGCCCACATTGCTTTACAGTGAAATAAAACAATCCAAGAAATATATTTCACTTGTATTTCAACTATATCATAGGTTCTCAATTTGTGGTATTCATATTCCCTGGGATTCTCCATTTGCTCTAAAGGGATACGTAAACAATGTCCATGTGTCCAAGGAAGTACAAAAAATCAAGAAATTAACTAATTATTTGAAAAGGGAGTGCTTTCTTCTTCTCACTTACAATTTGCTACATTAATTTAAAATAAAATTTTAATACATAGATTTATTACTACATACATCCTTTTTTTTATTATTACAACAATTTTGCTAGATTTGACACAGGGAAACTTTTTTGCTGGGATACATTAAATTTTTATTCTACTGTAAAGCGTACAATATTTGACAAAAGCTGATCTACATGATCTTGTTTTTATTTCAAATAGAATAGATTGTATACAGAAGTTTTCTTATGAGCTGCAGGAGAGGCATGGAAAAAGCTTAAAGAAATTAAACTTCACTCCAAGAAAACATCTGCTTGTAACATAGTCATTGTATTTAGTTAAACAATCTAAATAATTTCATATGCTCATTTCAGTAACCAATTTTCAGATTCTGTTAAGAAATGTCACTACTTACCGATATGGAATTATATTAGGCCAATTGCTTCCTCTTCCTTCCAATTGCTCTTTTTTCAAGAACTGAACTAAATTGTGACGAATGTCCTCTTCTGTTTTTCCCTTCTCTACTTCAGTTCCCAGAATACCCACTTTGGAATTTGCTGAAAAGAATCTCAAAGATGGGTAGTGCATGATTTCATATTCCCGACAAAAGGGATTATTATCATCATCAGCACAATCCAAAGCAGCTATTTTAATAACATCTCTCCAATCTGTCACAGAAAACAAACATGTTAACTGAACTACTAACAATACAAAGAAGTTGATAAGTAGGAAGAAACCATATGTTCCATAAAACATTTGAAATTATTAAATTTGTTTTCTTTTACCATGCACATCAGCAGCCAAATTGCTCCACATAGGTGCAAATCTTTGACAAGCACCACACCAACTATTATAGAATTCAACCAACCATGCATTCGATGTCCCATACACTGATTTCTTAAAATTTGTGACATTAAGAACAATGACTTTGGTGTCACTCCCATATAATCCATGACTTTTCGCTAAATCATTGTAACTCTTGTCCTCGAGTTTCAACGATACTACAAAATAGGTTAAAAGTAAAACAAGTTGAAAACGAATTATGATGGACATGATCAACACAACAGGCAGTTGCCCTTAATTTTTCTAGTGTAAAATATCGTTGGGCATTCTTGTGAGAGAAGAAGCTACGTTGCACCCAGTATACCGCTCTTTTAGGAGTCAAGAGCACGCAAACTATTATCTACCATTGAAATAGGGCACCCTGTCGCGCGGAACCGGTGAAAGCCACACAACTCAAACGTAACTGTACTTCTATTCGTCGTACCAAATGCCAATATACTATCAATTTCACACCAATACTAAGAAATCAAAAAATATGTCCAGGCGTGACAGCTCTACGACTTTGTCCCGCCAAGAAGCCACGCGGACGAGTGTCGTCACATTGAATCCACAATTCATCTAGGCTGCAGCGAGCTGCAGTACCACCAGATCGTAAGGCGCCAGTTCACGTCAGCTTTACGCAGATTATACGTGTGTGGCGTGACACCTCTGACAAGTGGTGTGACAACCACGCACTTCATAGCCCGATAAGGACTGTACAATCGACATAAGTGTATTTTTTTCGAACCCCCTATTATGACGACTGAACACATTCTAGTGAATGAATCCATAACAAACAACCCGAAATAAATTGAAGAGGAACGAGATCATGAATTAAACCAGCATTTTACTTTTCGTTTCAAATCATTCCTTAAACATCACAAAGTATTTTTTATATTGCAGCTGTATATTTAATTGGATCAAGCCCATACAAAATAAGAAACTGGGGTTAATTATATATATATATATATATATATATATATATATATATATATATATATATATATATATATATATATATATATATATATATATATATATATATATATATATACTTACCATGATTCTGTAGCTAATGCAAATTAAATAATCGTTTTTGAAGATCCAATGTTAACCTTAAGTTAAATAAATTCACGCCAAATTTTTTACTGATACTTCTGTAAGACAAAGGAATATTTCTATGGACTGTTCTTCCATCTCCTGTCATTTTTAACAATTGTAAAAAGGCATTTATGGGGAATGAAGAGAAATACTAAAAACTTAATTGAGCACATAACAAGCTTTATTTTTCCTTTTTTGTTAACATGTAAATATACAATATACATTTTGGTAAGTATATCAAACAAAATCACAAATGCATATTATGTTGTACAACATATATCCATTGGCATTATATTATTTGAGAAAAGTATTATGAGGATATATTACATATCATTTGATAATAAATATGTCATTATGAAACATTGTAGTATAAATCTCTAATTTCTTCACAAATATATTATAAAGTAAACAAAAGTATAAAATTCATAAGGTAATTTAGAAACCTCTTAAACAAAAATTACAGTACTATCAGATAAATAAGAGAAAATAAAAAATCCTAATATTAAAGCACCAAACTCCAATGTGCAATCAATGAAATTCTCTCTGTTCCTCCGGAAACACAAAAACACACTGAAATAATAATGTAATAAAATTCGAAGGTAGTATGCAACCTTATCACACAGCGAATAAAGTTTCAGATCTACTTTAAAGTGGACAAAAGAAACCTTCAGTCCATAAAGCAATATTGAAACAATTTCAGAGGAAATATCTGACCTACACAAAAATTGACATTAATTTTTCCTGAAATTTATCCTACCATAGACTGCATAAGTACTACTATATTAGCACAATTCTATATAATTTTTATGATTTCATTATCTTGCATTACAAAGGAAAATAGAAGATACTTTTTCTTGTAAAATATATATAGGTAATTTCACCATAAGCACTGGTACTTAAAGCTCAGAGTAGAACACAGTGGGCAACATTCTGTCCTATTATGACCTCTGCATTCTATATTCTTAAAAAAGCGAATTTTCAATAATAGAGAAACAACACAATTGACAAAAAAAGTCACATAATAAATGATCCCACAACTTCCTCATTAAGTTTCCATCCCTAAATTATGGTTGACAGTTACAATAGAGTCAAAAAGAAAAGTAATTATCCAGTTTAGTAAGCTTGCTTTGATTTCCTAGATTCTTCTAGAATCACGTAAAGCCAAAATGATTGATTAAATAAGATATTCTAATACTATGAAGCTCTACATTTAATTTTGATAACTTATTTTGACATGAGAAACATGATCAACCGGAAATTAATTGCCTTAGCTGCCAAAAGTCTGTTGCATTCTGCTGTATCAGGCAAAGGAAGGCAGACATATGGGCTTTCATTTTCCTGATCAGTAAATTCAAACTTGTATATCTTTGGATCAACCTTCATATCACCAAATGGACCTCGCAGTATCAAGTAATGAAGATTTAAAGGGAAAGTTGTCTTGGTTTTCAAAATTAACTGATAGGTCATATCTCTTTCAGAGCTTTGAGTTGGATCTCTCTGACTATTATTAATTCTTGCTTTAACTACCCATTGATTATTAAAAGCGCTAAATCTACTGGTTTCGTAGAAAAGCTTATGGACAAATTCATCTGTGCGATAAGGCTTCATCTGTAGATCATTAAAAGTAATTTTCTCATACGACAGAAGTTCAAAAACACAATCGTACAGTCTCTTTTCTTCGATGGATTTAAGATCGATAACCTGTAACGCGTCCATGACCTCAGCACCCGAACGGTGCGGGTGGGCGCAAACCTTCTCGTGCTCGCCGCCTTCGTGGAACGGGCCGCGCCACGGGCACCCTATCCGACTGTACTTACAATTGGCGATTCTTTCATCGCACAGCACTTCTTCGTGCCGCTCCAAAGTGTTTCTCGGGAACTCCTTGCCACAGAACTGGCATTCTGATGGCAACTCACTCACGGCCTTTTCAACTGCCAAATTTCTTGATGCTGAAGTTTTACTTATTTCGATCCTACAATTCGGACATGTAGCAATTTCATCCCTCAATCGCGCATCAGCCAGCAAATGTGTAAAGCATCCAGCACACATCAAATGACCATTGGTACACTGGTAGACAGCTGCTCGAGGTAGATCCAAACAAACGGCACAACATAAAATACCTCCCAACCTATGCTCCAATTTGTCAGCTTTTCCGTCTCCCAATTTCATTTGCTTTTGTCGTTTTTTCTCGGGTTCGCCAAATTCTTCCGTTTTTTCATCATTTTCTTGAATTTCTGAAGGTTCGCTGCTCGACGATGCAGCCTCCGGATCAGCCATTTTCTTTGTTGTTGTTCTTGACAACAGCTGCGGCGTAAAAACATCACGTGACAAACAGCTGAGGCTGAACTGCGCAATTATCCCCCTCCTTTTTCGCCTTGATGACGGAAGACGGAAATTGTGACGATTACAAGAAGTACCTGCGTGATGTCACATTAATATTAACGCTTTCTTAGATTTAGATATATGAATTTACATTATAACATGCAATGATAGAAATAAATAAATAAAATCGCTCGAAAATAAAAATTTGTAACATTTCGCACATAGAACATTTTTAAAATTACCATATTTTTTTAAGTATTGTAAATTAAGTCAAAGCAGCTTAGGAATAATTAGCAAGCTAAAATAAATATAGATCGATTAATAAACATTTATCGAATTATTAATAATAGAAAATTGGAGAAACGATTTACTGTTTGTTATATTGGCTGATGTTGGCTGACTTGACAATGCAATCATGGATGCTCATACCGTGCGCGGGACTTTGTAAACAACATGGTTATTCATGTTAAATGTAATTCTAATGCGTTCAAATCGGAGAGTAATGTGCATTACATGCCGTGTAAAATTAATTTTGATGGGAATGCCACCGTTTCGAAGTATTTACAGCCTTGTGTTAAAAGTGGAAGCACAGGTAAGTTTATCATTGCCTGTCCTGACTGTCGCGAATGTGTGTGAATAGGGTGTTCAGTACATTGTTGCAGTAAGCTACCGAGAATATTCAATTTCTTTTTATGTTCTAAATAGTGTTTGGTGCCAAATTTTTCATTTGTTAGGGTAATGTGTCAAGCCTCTTACTTCAATGATGTTTGTTTTGCAAAAGTACTTGTCAACTTCGTGGGCAGTATTTCAAGTATCGTTGCATGCGTGTTACATAGCCTAACTTTTTGAAACGGAGAAGAAAATTTGATAATGCTTGTATTTAATGTTTGCAGGTCTAACTGTTTCTTTTCGGGGGCACCCTTTAAATGGAAAAGAGATAAATCTGCCTAATAATTACAAAGGGATTGTGTTACAAGAAAGAGTAAAACCACTGACAGAAGATGCTGACAGAAACTTGCATGTTGTTAACACTTTTAAATCTATCACTTTTTGGAACTGGGATAAAATTCCAAGTCAAGATGATGCATTTATAGCTGCAATGGATTGGATTGACATAGCAGAAGCTGTAAGTTGTGAATCTTCAAAACAGTAACTACACGCCCATGCTCCACACACTTCATGAATCAAGTCATTGATTAGTCTGTAAATTTCACTTAATATAGTGGTGATTTATTAAATTTTGTTAATATAGAACTGAGTAATTTACATGACTTGTAGAAAAATGAAATTTTCTAAATAAAACACTAAAACCATTTGCTCTTGTCGCTGAAACAAAGGTTGTAATGTATTGAATCGTAGAAATAGAAATATTAAATCATATAATCTGTACATTTCTTGTGTTTTTTATTTCAGTTGCATTCCCCAGTTGAAGATGAGTAACTTTGCGGAGTGACTTATAATCTGCAGAAGAGGTTGCTTTGATACACCTCATCAGCATTGTTCATATGAAGAAAGTGGCTTTGATAGTGGTTTATTGATACTGTAGCATCACATTAAAAATAACTGGTTATATTTGCTATTGTGTGGGAAACTGTTATCAGTTTCCTACTTGCCAGTTGTGTGTACAATACCTTAAGGTTGATATACTCTATTTTGGAATAACTAGGTCTGTGAATTGGTGAAATTGTGCATAATTATTTTCAAAAATAGAACAGTACATTGACAACAGGACACACAAAAGTGAAACAATGTCGATTTCCAAGCATTTAAATGAAGTGAATATCCTTGATGAGATTTTGGGAAATTCTCAAGATGTATATGAATACCTGGCCAAAGAAGGAATAGGTTCAGAAGAGCAACTTGAGGATTGTAAAGAAAACAATGATGACAAATGTAAAACACTTGATAAAGATTCAAATCAGAAGAAAGAAAAGGAGGGACAACAATCACAGAAAACTGGGAGGGAAGGGAATGAGTCCCCTGAAATTGAGAAACATGGAAATAAAATTGCTACAGAAGAGGAAGAGGAGGAAGAAGAGGAAAAATTGGCTCTGTCTCAAACTACTGAAACCACCCAAGAAAAAGAAGAAACGGATGAGGGTTTGACAGTTGATAAGTCTCCCATAAAGGAAGAAAGTGAAGATAAAGTTGATTCTCAGAACACAGGGAAAATTGATGGAGAAAATAAAATAGCTAGTAGTTCAGAAGATTTAAATTTACAACTCATGGAAGAAAACAATATGAGTGATGAACTGAAGGAGTGTGATGACTTGCAGGAGTACGATACTAGAAGTGAAGTGAGTTCCTCATCTTCAGAGGGAGATTCTAGTATGAATAGCATGAGCTCTAGCAGTTCAGATACAGAACATGAATCTCCTGGTGAACCCGAAGACAAAGCAGAAGCAACAGGTAAAAGAAAAGTGAAAACATCAAGAGAATGCAGGAGTCCTGTTCATAGTCATAGTTCGAAGAGATCCAAAGCTGGAAGAAAAGCAAAATCATATGACTACATCACAAAATTGAATTATTTATTTCGAGATGCTCGATTTTTTGTTATCAAAAGCAACAATGCAGAAAATGTAACCTTGTCCAAAGCAAAAGGAGTGTGGTCAACTCCTCCCCAGAATGAAGCAAAACTTAATCAAGCATTCCGTGAATCTCGAAACGTTTTACTCATTTACTCTGTAAAAGAGAGTGGAAAATTTGCAGGATTTGCTCGTTTAGAATGTGAATCACGCCGAGATGTGCCTCCTATTTCATGGGTCCTACCCCATGGTCTGTCTGCAAATGCTCTGGGTGGTGTCTTTAAAGTTGACTGGGTATGTAGAAAAGAATTGGCGTTTTCTAAAACACAGCATTTATATAACCCCTGGAATGAAGGGAAACCAGTTAAAATAGGAAGAGATGGACAGGAAATTGAACCTAGAGTTGCTGAGGAACTGTGTAGATTATTTCCAATGGATGAAGGAATAGACATGAACCCCATTTTACGCAAATCAAAGGAAGCATCTCGCACCATGCGACTTCGACCACATAGTCGTCCTCTTCACCGGCCATTGACTACCTCTGGAAGAGGACATGGCCACAGTGCTGGAGGGCGGGGTAGGCGCCGGCACCTTGATGATAGTTATGATCCTCGACCAAAGCGAAGTAGAGGCCCTTCCATGTATGCATCATCCTACTTCAAGGAACATCGGCGAGACAGATCCCCTGGAAGATATTCAGTGAGTCGTGATCGAGGGTATCATGGAGTTCATCAGAATTATTCAGATTTTATGCGTGACTTTTATCCTCGTGGAGGACCGCCCTTAGCTCCCATGCCTTATCCTCCTTTGCCACCATTTGTTGATTCTCTCCCCCCTCCTCCTCCTAGGTATTATGATGGGCCCCCATTGCCAGATTATGGAAATCTGAGATCTAGTCGATCTGATAAAAGATCGTATGATCGATCAGTTGAAGAATTTCTTCGCAGAACCACAGAACGAAGAGATCGTGATCGTGAAAGGCGATATCGAGATCGACGATGATAAAAACATCCGCTTACAATTTTCTATGCTTAACTGTGTGATGGAGTATCAGGGGTTTGTGTGCCAGAAAAAATGTATAGGTAGCTTTGTTGATGTGTTATTTGGACCATCTACATATATATATATATATATTTTTTTTTTTTAATTTAATGTGTATTTCTGTTTATTGAAGACCTAGAAGTGAAGTGTACTGTATGTGTTGAGTATGTAGAAGAACAAATGAAACGTGAGTCAATAAACCATTTTGACAATTTGTTTTTTTGCACTAAAACTCCTAGGGTTTTAAGTACACGTCCCTAACAAGCAATTGGATTATGAAATTATTCAGTTATCAAAAGCAACTAATTTTGTTTGAATTCTATTATTGGAAATGAAAGAAAACTTGCAAGAAATAATTTTGCTCATTACTTCTAAGATTTTGATTCTGACGAAGTAGACCTGTAATGTAGCCATTCATTATATAGTTAATGTCATGATAGGCAAGAGTAAATCCATTAATTAGAGATTGTTAATGAATGAGGGAGGAAATATATAGCCTTTGTTAGAATAATGGTCTTATAACTTGGCCCAGAAGTGAGAGAGCTAAACTGAATTTTATCAAGATATTTTAAACAAATTGTTTTAAGTTTCAATATCAATTTCCAAGGAGTCAACACAAATAGAACACCATTTGCTACTCATTCAGGTATATTATTTAAAATGTGTACTATAGGTTTAATTCTTTTTACTACTTACAGGAGAAAACCTATAATTTACACAGTAGCAAATTTACAATATACAATTGTATTCAATATAACTACTGAAATACAAACATTTCTGAAACATCTACAAATTGTCTGTACTGGTACAACAAAATACATAAAACAAAATTTACATTTTTTTGGGGGGGGTTGCAAATTCCAATTTGAATACATGATATGTAATTAAAATTGCAATGAACATACACAATGAATCCAACAACACATATTCAGAATACAGAAAAATAATGTGCATTGACAAAAAAAATCAACTCATGCTTGTTTTGTTTATCTTATAGACTATGTACTTCAAGACAAATGAGATTCTAAAAAACATGAATTTGATGTTTTCACACATCACCAGAATAAAACAAACATTAAAAGTACGTTTAAAAAAATACCAGTAAAGTATTCATGACTTTACACAATCTCTCAATATCAAATGTGCAATTAAAAAAAAAAGCAAAATCAAACATTTCAATGAAAAAAGGAGCATAATTTCAGGAGAGTGCACACAATCTTCAAAATCATAAGGCCAAAGGAATTCCTTTTTGGAATGTTAAAATAAATTAACACCAACAATAACTAAGATGCTTTGCCTATAAGTATTTTGTACTATTGGTCTGTACTATTTTAATGTATGTAATATTCATAAAGAATCACTGTATAATTTGCAAATAATGAATTACATTTTCCAAATCACCACTTCTAAAAACAGAAATTACTAGAATTTTTTAAAAAATTTCTGTTTTACACTGCAAAAACTACTCATACTATTATTTTAAAACTGAAATAAAAGTAACTTTCAGAAGAAATTTTCTTTTCAGGACCACCTCAAATTATGAATAATGTAATCTACCTTTTACTTAAAATGTGAAATTTTTCCTTCATACAATTTTAAAGTTATGCTCATGCATTTATTCTCATAGATTATTTTGCAACTGAAAGTTGAGAGTATCAAATTTTGGGTAAAAGAATAATTTTTGAAAATCTCACCATACTTAGTAATAACACGTGATTAGCTACAAATGACAAATTGAGCTATATTTATGTAAATATCAACAAAATAATGGAAGCACAACAGTCTTTTAACACCTGTATCTGTTTGTTACAATACTTGACAATAACACAATCACATAATGACTAGAAGTAATACAGTATTATTTCATACATTACTCAACTTAAATATATACACTGTTGAGCCACATAAATGTTATTTCAAGAATTCTGAGTTTAGCATTATTGTACAATGCAGTAATGAACGTCAATATACTCATTGCTTATGGGTTTTTAATTCTCAAAAATCTGAGGAACAGATCTATTATTTCTTGTACAAGCAATAAAGTACCTTGTTAATGTTACTGTTCACAAAAGAAACTAATAGAATGAAAATTATTTGAGATTGCGATTTTCTTAATTGTGTATTCAAATAAAGTATTTGTGAACCACTTTTAAATATCATGAAATCACACAATATACATGCACCAAACTAAAATTTTACTTGAAATACATCATTGTTGGAGATTATGTATTCATCTATTTGCTACTTACAATACATCAAGTATTACATCACATAACAGCACTCGTGTACAATGGCAATCCAAGTTGTCCTTGGAAAACTTTTGTAAGCACAATACTTCACAGCCAATTCTCAGAAGCATGCTTTGGCTACATACCTAGTTCATGATCAGGAACTTGCAATTTTATGAGCATTCCAATGTTGCAAAGTTGAATTTTCAGTTTCTGGCAAAAATTTCATTCAATGTCCACAAGTACACAAACATTGCAATGATTTTTGACAAAGTAAGAACTGATGTTGCTTGGGAAGTATTGTTTTCAATGCAGTGTTATCAAAAATCAGTCAAAAGGATATAAAATTCTTTAAATTGATATAAAATTTAGTAAAAATGATTGACATTTCATTTCTTGAATACACAACCAAGAAGTACATAAATCTAACTGCCATTGGACATACCTGCAACACTTGACATCTCCATCTGACGCATGGCTTTTTGATGCTCTTGTTGTTGCTGTTTAATAAATGCACTAAGCCTGTTCAAAAGAAACTGTTTATCATGACCTTCCAACACCAGCTGATTCTTTAAAACTTGGACCATTTGTTTGTTGGCAGCAGAAATAGCATAAAAATAATACAAACATAAGCTCAAAGTAATAAATGCTGGAACTGCAAATCCGGCAGTGGAGAAGAAATAAATAATAGATTGAATCCAAGTGGGAAACTGATTGAATGTGAAAACAACAATGCCCCAAGCTGTATTTTGTGCAGTGAATGGTCCACAACACTTGGAGGGAATGCTTTCTGCTAGAGAATATGCAACAGGAATTACAGCAAGGAGAAAAGAAAATAATAGGACAGCCATAAATAAGGAGTTAGATCGAGATGCTCTATACACTGTAGAAGATGGGGTACTGTTAACGAGACATGCAAATTTTTTTATATAAAAGAGAAAGAAACACTCTAGAGTTCCCATTGCAGGCAAAATAGGAGCATAGAAACTCCCAAGCCAGCAAAGGGTTTGGGTATAAACTACATCTAACACATGCTTAGGTAAATCAAATTCTTGCTCCCCTATGTATTTGGCAACTTTGCTTTTGGAATGTTTGGCAATCAACATTCGTGGGAAATTTATTAGGAAAGTTACAGCAATATGTGTCACAAAGTCTAAAATGACCAACTTGTACAGCTGTTGACCTACGTAAGTCTCCCAGCAAGGTAGAGAATTATCTACAAAAATTCTATGGTAAAATGACTGAAGGAGAACCACTAGTGAGGCTAGCCGTAGGAGGACTGTTCTCAGCAAAGTTATTCTTACTACAAAAATTGGACTGTAATGCTCAAGTGTTACTAAATAGGCAAATAAACTTGGCACAAGCAGATTCAATCCTACAATTGCAATTGATGGGAGATATTCAAACAAAAGAACATTTAAAGAATCAATTTGTGAGAAGAATCTATCCTCTCCTTTCAGACCATCTAATTTTTGTTTTGAATATTCAAGTGTCTCAAATATTAAAAATCCTCCAGCAGCAAGAACAACTATTACTATTAAGTTGACTATACATCTTGTTATGACTAGTTTTGTTTTCTCCTCTCTTGAACGACTTTGTCGTTCTTCTTCAAGCCTTTCAGCTTCCAAACATCCTTTAATTTCATTATAGAGCGCTTTATGTTTTATTACTGCAGCCTTCTCATTGTGAATACAGTAGTCCCAACCTCCAAAAATCAAATTACAATATTGGTAAAACTGTCCCTCTCCTTCAACAAGGCGTTCTTTGAATCCTCGTGCAGCAGCCTTCACAATTGCTCCCAAACTAACAAGAAAGTAAACAACTGCAACTGCAATATATGCCAAGGGCAAATTATAATAAAAAGCAGAATCTGAGCCTACCCCAAAAATTTTGTCAGCATAAAATCCATAAAACAACAAAGTATTTTCCATCCAGCCTGTCCCTTGAATGGTATCAAGAATTACATCATGATTTTTTTCTGTTATATTTTCACAAATATACTGACACTCATTTGTAACATTTGAAGAGTTACTGGAGCATGTCATTGTTGCAGGAGTATCAAGAAATATTGTTGGTAAAATTATGAAAGTAAATATAAACACAAAAATGGTAAGATTAAGAAACATGAGCCATTTTATGAATAAAAAATATGCAACTACTCCTATTCCAAAATTTCCTTCAATTTTTTTCAAACTTGTGCGCCAAAGTTCCAATTTTGTATAAGTTTCTTTCCAACGACTCTTAACTTGTTGCCAAAATTTTCTCCTCTGCCACTTGAACTGTTCAAATCCTTGCAGTCTCAATTTTGTTGCACTCTGGAAAAGTAAGCAAAAGAAGGCTATGTAGTAACAAATCAGTCAATATGTTTCAACTCTATCAGAGTAACAATACAAACCTGCAACTTTGCTTTCAGTTCCTTCTTTTGGGCCATGCTCACAGGCATAGCCTTTATCTGCATTATTTCTTCCCATGTTCGCTCTTCATTTGATAAATTTTCTAAAAGTTCAAAGTCAATTATTCAGCATTCAATAAGACAATTTTTGTAACATAACAATTTTTTCCATTCCTTTTTCTACTGTAGGTTATTGAAGGAAAACATTAAAGAAGACAATTTTCAGTCTTAAAACAAAAAAGGAAGAATGAACTACATCACTGAACATAGTTGTTCTACAGTGATGAAATTACAACATGCTCTAAAGAAATTTTAATTATATTTTTAGTTTTTCTGAAATAGTATTAAATAAATTCACCCTCTGGAATTGTAGCAAAATTTTCAAACAAAAGAATCTGTAGTACAGTGTAGAAAAATAGTTTATGGAGAAACACTACCTTTAATCTAATACACAATTTTGAATAGGGAGCCAAGTACATGTGGCAATTGCTACATAATTCTAAAACTTGGCTAGACCTCCTTGTAAAACATTCCACATCAATTTCTTACCTGACAGATCAGGCAGCATGGCTACATGCACATCTGCTGTGGTGGAGGCCCGGCGACTTGTGCTGTGGTATCGTGATCTGGTTGATGTGCGACGACGCAGAGTAGGTTTAACTTCACCCCTCACACGTTTAGCAGTGGCTGCAAATTACAATGGCAAAGAACATTAACAGACTATTATTTTCATAATGCAGAATCTGAAAAAATAAATTCATTTGAATATTAATTTATAAAGGCATTATATCATAAGGGCATTCAGAAATACACAATTTTACAGATACAAAGTGTGTAAGATATACTAATGGATTTGAAATATCCAAGAAACACTGTACCACAAACAAATAATCCAAATGTAATTTTTAACAATTTTATTGTTCATATCAACAGAAGGAAACAATCAGAGGTCCAAACAGAGAACCAACAAGTTATACTACATCTTCTTCTTTGGGAAGTTATAATCAATTCTATAAGATCTTTTCATTGCTTAAATTTTTTAATCATAAAAGAACATTGTATTCAATGATTTAATGCATTTAAAACTCAGTGTAGACAGAACTTTTATTATTTACAAATCCTGAAAATTGTCTGCATTACATTTTAAAATTAGATCTCTTCACCAGAAAAGAAAGGAAGTAAAAATAAAAGTTTTAAAAAATTACAGAGTGGGCTCTATATGATATCACACTGCAGCAATTAGAAAAGAAAGTAGCTACTTGACTTTCCTGGAGACGCTGCATCCTATGCACACGTGTCAAAGTTTCAACTACCATTCTGTGACCTTACCCAAGCCAAAATGTATTTCTGTGACCCTGTACCTCAACACAGTATCTCCCAAACAGCCAAGTAGTTACTGACTGGCCACGGAAGTCTACAGTCTCTAATAAAAAGGAAATAAAATAGTGTGTATTCTGATTAAACCTGGCAAATTTATGCAATTACATGTGTTTTTGTTAATAGCCTTAACTCTCTGAGACTGAAAATCTGTGCATTTCTTAACAATTCTGCATATTTTATAAGGGTTTTTGGTATTCATGTTTATTTCCTTTTTCTCTCTCTCTCTCTCTCTCTCTCTCTCTCTCTCTCTCTCTCTCTCTCTCTCTCTCTCTCTCTCTC